>KQ464104.1:51649-313167 GCA_001304625.1 Trametes sp. AH28-2
GTCGAGCGACGAGCATCAGACCAAGCTAATTGAGGGCCATTGAACGCGGGCTGGCTTCGGTCGTGACTGCCGTCATGCTACTGCCTACAGACGCCCACGTGAACGCCCCCAACGTGGTCGCAAGAGAGGGAAAATGAGTTGGATTCGCAAGGTCAGGATAGTCAGAAATAGCGATGCGTACTTCCGCGGGATGCAGGCCACACGCGCCTCCTCACGCGCGAGAGCCTCCTCGAGGACGGTCCATTACGCCTTTTCGGGCGAGCATTCGACCGCGTCCGGTTGCTTCGCCTGTTCGCTCTTCCTCTTCGCCTTCGGGAAGTCGCGGTGGGCATGTATGTCCCTTCCGGGCCTTGGACTGTCCCAGGGCACGCACGCTTACTGCGTTATCTGCCCGCTTGACTCGCGATGACGTCGCGCAGGTTCGCGCTTCAAGCTCTCGGGCTTCCAGGTCGTCTCGGTGCCTTTCCGCCAGCCCGGAAGCCTATATGCGATGCCTGCGAAAGGCCGCTATGGCTGGTCGCTTGCACGGACGATTGCTTCCACGCTTCCTTGCCGTCGCCGCATCACCAAGGCTCCGGGGCACCGGTGAGCGTGGAGATAAGCGTTGTGGTTTGGGCAGCTCACCTGGCATATGCACAGGCAGCCTGAGAACTGTATGTCAACGGTTTGTGTGCAGTGCGCCCTACCACGACGGGTCTCTTGCACGTACATATCTGGTTCCCCGCCGCCTTTGTCCAGTCCTGTGCCAGGGTTGCCTCTTGTCATGGCAAACGACTTAAGACGTCAGGACTTTTCAGGACGAGGTGGGAGTTAGGATAAATGACAATCGAGATCAGTTCCATACACTCTTCGGGTAAATGAGTCTGATAATGCCTTCGCGCTGCGATGCGGCGTTGACCTACATATATACGCCTCCAGGGCTTGTGTAGCTCTTTAGTGCTCGCAGTAGCGAGCACGCTACCCCGCTAGGTTTTCAATGCTGCTAAGCGTAGGAGGCTATGCGCAACTTCTCTTGAAGGGCCTGTGGCGTGGATCAGAGCTGGATGCCAATCATGAATATCATGAGGCCCAATCCTCGACGATTCTAACCTGCTTCATGTTTGCGTGGCCATACGCACGCCATCATATCTTTCAATTCTCGCATGACCCGCGTCGGAGTCCAATAGCAGCGGTCGTTATCACGCCTCTCGCACGCCCGCGGTCGAGAGCGGCGGGAGGCGCAGATGCGAGATCGAGGGTGCGCGACGCGTTATTGTGCACGCGGGCGCGACATTCAATTGCGATCAGTCCAGGCTCGCGCCCGCAACAAGACGCGGGCGTCTTCCGTGGGATTCGGGGTGCCGCGCGCAGATGCCAGTCGACCAGAGCCTCCGAGATATGGCATTGGCAGGGGCGGCGGCGGACACGCTGCGCGGACCTGAATCGGGAGGCGTGCATGCAGCGTGAGCGGCGTCAGGTATACAATGTACGTTTGACAAGAGGCATACTCGCCGGTCGGGATCGCAGGTTGGCAGGATGCATGGGCGGGGCCTGAAGGCCTGAAGCATGGGTCTGATACACTCCGGGAGTCCGGATGAGATTAGGGATCTTAACGTCGGGATCGCAGGACTGTGAGTTGACCTCGGGTTGGCCGGGTCCCGGTGCGCTGATCATGTCGGCGACGCTCGGGCACGAGGAGGCGGAGAAACGGAACTGGAGAGCGGTGATGAAAGTGAGCAGGGACTAGCGCGAGGTCGTGGCGGGCGTAAACATACCTGAGACTGGCCGGCAACCGACGACGCTGCTCTAGACACGCGCGGGGCTGTCGGCCTGGCGCGCTAGAGACGGTCGCCACCACACGTGCCCACCCCGGCGGAGGTCGCTCGATGACAGCCGCGGAGGTATCCATGCTCAGCCCCACCGCGACACGCGCGCGTCGACGCGTCGTCTGGCGGAGGGCGACTCGCAGCGACGCGTCTGGTGGGATCGAGGGGAACGCGTCACGCGTCAGACGCGATTCGAAGCATCGCTGCCCGATCGCGTCCCTGCATTGGCGCCCGTCGACCCGCTCGAGCAGGCTTTTGGCGGGGTGTTCGTCGATGCTCTCTCGACTCTCGCCGCTTGCTCAACGCGAGCTGACCGGTCTCTCTGGTGCTGCTCAGCTGCTCTTCTCCGCGCTCTCTGCCCCGTTTCCTGACCTCCCGCGCATCCGGCACTCCCGCAAAGTGCGTGTATCGACGCTCCTGGGCCGGCGCATGCGAATCGACACCGATCTCGAGCAGGACACGCGTGCGCTCGCCTGCAAATCGCAATTCACTACGGTCAACCCCCTTGTTTCCGCCTTCCATCTTCCAGCCCTCGCCCCTCGCGCCCAGCTTCGAGTGCGTACACGGCGGTCTCAGCGCGCACACGCTCGCGCCAGTTGCACGCGGAGAATCCGACAGCGGAGCGTGCTGCACGCGAAACATGGCCATCCAACGGCCAGATCGGCTTGTCGAGCTCAGCTTGTAAGTACTTTTACTCTCGTTCTGTCTGATATACCTTCTAGCAGTTTAACCCCACCATTCCCGCTCGTTATCCCGGCGATCCGCACCCATTTCACGAACGTCGTCGGCTTGTATCTCTAAGTGCTCGCGTCCGGCTTCACGCACAATCCTCGGTTTGCTGACGCCGGATACTCGCAGACACGTCCCACCCGACTCCCGAGTTGCGCGGCTGCACATAGCGTGTAGCCGGAGCTGTGGACGGCGCAGTCTGCGCTCGCCCTGCGAGCCCTTAGGCGCCCATGCAATCGACTTACATGCATGTGTGTCTTGACACGCAGAGTCTGACACCCGCGGACCGCCCCCGTTTCCGTTCGAATACGCAGGAAACGTTCGGTGCGTTCTGCTACATTGGACATGAACTCACGTCTCCACGCGCTGCGGCGCCTACGCGGAGGACTTTCCCGGTGCGTACGCCCTATCTTTTCCTCGTTTTCGTCAGCTTCGCTCGATAGAATCTGTTGATACTCATTGTGTCGTATGTATGTAGTATAACATACTGTTATATCCCCCGCTTCGAGCCGTCAAGAGTGTGTGGCCAACGCTGTCGACGATGCAGCCTGCGCTCCCACTTCAGCAACATAAGCGCTCGAGATCTGGACGTCCAGGTGGCCCACGTCTGTAGATTCAAACTCGGTCGTCGCAAATCCGGCTCGTCGCACAACCAAGCGACGGGCTCCGTTGAACCGCCGCCGTGCCGAGAATCCTGTGCATTCTCGGCCCAGCGAACAACCACAAGGGACCGCTGCATGCCCACCAGGCGCACAGGCTCCGCGCGTCCGAGTCTCAGCAACGTGGTGCGCGGTCAGACACTCGAGAAACGTACTCGAACCGCCTCGAAGACGTCCCCGCACCCGCACACGAGTGCCACCAGTCATGGGAACCTGCATCCACTAGTACTCGGCTTCTCGCGTGCACGCCCCCTCGATCCTCGTCAAGCACGCTCCCCGCCAGCCTCCTCCCGGTGCACATCGCCCGCGTCAGCTCCGCCGCCGATCGTGCTCGCACCGAGGAACATCCGCACAGGCTCGCAAACGTGCCGGCCGGCCGGCTTCGCGGTACGTCTGGCACGGTCCGCGCGCTATATCGACCACCGCGCGGCAGCTGCCGGGGCAGGTACGTTGCGGCATGCGCCGCTCGCGGGGAGTCTGCACATCTCCTCGCGTCTGGCAGCGAAGTCGGCGCGATGGGCAGCCCCCAGCGCTCGGCGTGCCAGCCAGTGGGCTCCGCATCGTCCTCCGCTCACGTCGTCTTCTGCCTTTCCAGCCCGACCCGGCTCTTGTTCGGAGCTTCGGCCTCTCTCAAGCTCGCGCTCGCTCAGGAGACGACCACGGCGAGCCCGGCGCGATGTGATGGTCCCTCCTCCGCAGCGCTAAAGGCCGCCCGCCCTCTCTCGCGGCACAGTGCTCTGCGACGTCCTGCAACATAGACGAGACGACACCAGCGCCGCGCCTCGCCCCCCGCCATCCCTCCCGTCTGACTAGGGCACGCGCGTGTGCCACAACGGGCCGCACCTCGGCACGGCGCGCTGCGCCCACAAACACCCACCGCACGCCCCGCGCCCCGCGCCCCGCGCCTTCGGCCGTCTCCTGTCAGTGCTCTTCGGCCCCGACCAGCCCGCACGCCGGGGATGCACACCCCGGCGGGCCTGCACGGCGTCACTGCATGCCGGGCCGCACGAATCTGCCCGGCGGCATCGTCAGCGGCTCGATGGGGACGACGGAGGCAGAGTTCGAGCGCGGACGCGGACGCGCCGCTGCGGTCCGCTGGACGTCCGCACGCTTGTGCTCGCCGTCGCCTTGCACGCTGGGCGCCGCCACTGACGCGCCCCGGGACGTGCTCGGGGACGGCAGCCAGGCCGCGTCCTGCACGACCCTCGCCTCGTCTGTCCGTCTCCGTGCCCGCCGACCCCCGAGCTGTCTATGGCGCGTACGACTACGTATCTACGGACGCCCTCCTTCCCGTCTGCCCTCCCGCCGCCATCGAACCTCCGCCGGGGAACTGTAGGCGAGGTGCGTCACTTTCGGTGCGCACGAGACGTGCGAAGCGAAGGTACGTGCCTCGTTTTCCCCGTGCACTTCGAGTCTGCGTGTCGTCGCTGTGCCGGCGGAAAGCTGCACTGTAGGTGAGTGCGGACGGAGTGTGAGCGACTGAATGAGTGGGTCGTACGGGTAGGAGCACTCCTGCGCATTGCCGGCGGCGGTTCAACACGTCCTGGAGGCTCGACGGGTGAGAGAGACTGGCGATGTATGTACACGACCGCAGGTACGTACCCATCGCGTTTGCGCGTTGATGCTTCAAGATGGGGCTGGCGAGGACGGGGTTCACGCAGGCGATGCGAGCCTGCTCATTCCTGCTCGCTCAGCTGTTCGTCTCCTAGGTAAGGGACCGCTCACCGCAGGTTCGTTTGGCCGTGTTGTGCGGCTGTTCCGGGAACTGTCCGCTGTGTGAGCAGGGTGTGCGGACTGTCGTGAGCATGCGGAGGCGGACGTACTGTACACTCACGGCTGTCGGCTGCTGACCTCGAGCGACTCCCCGCGCGCCGAGGACTCGCGGGTTATCGTCTGCGGAAATGTCAGCGTGCGGCACGGCAGCGGGAAGCACACGTACCTGCGCCGACAGGAGAGGAGAGGGAACGGGAGAGGAGGAGGAAGGTGCGTCCATCGAGCACGAAGCCGAGCAGACCGAGTACTTATTGATGTGTCCGCCCCGACCAGCACCGCTAGCGAGCAAGGGCAGGGGGGGTTCGACGGACGCCCGCGCGCACATCTTCCGTCGTCCAGGCAGGGAAACGAGCAGCGGGTCATCGCGCAGACGGCCCGCGTGCGCACGTACCGCCCCACCCACCCATCAGCGGACGTCTCGAGAGGGGAAGCACGTCCGCCGCTCAGGATCGAGTCCAGTCGACGGGCAACTCGGCGGACGTGGTCGAGGCACGGTGCCCGGCACCAACCAGCGTACGACGCGCGTCGACGGAGGGAGGGGCGCGGTACTTCCCATCAGCGGGGGTGACGTGCACTGGCAGCACGGGCGGCGCACGCGCGATCGTGCCCCGTTCGGCTCGCGTTTGTGGCCAGGGTATGCGTATGTCGAGCAGCCCGTCATCCGGTGTATATAATTCAGAGGGGCTGTCTTGAAGCACTCCGACGGTCATGTGCAGCAGACGGTGCACTGAGGCGAGACATTCGCACTTTGCTCACGCAGCCGACGGCAGGTGGGGACGTGCAATCGAAGCACGATGCGACAGATGGACCATCTCGTGAGTGTCGTGCGTGTTCGGGAGCGGCGGCGTACTGGCATTGCGAGCGGCTTGTAATCTGTACAGACGCGTATACCTCATTCACACGGCGTATCGCACATGTTCGGCTCGAACGAAGGGCAGAAGACACCCACAACTGCGCAGGGTGTGAACAAGTGCAAAGGACGCAGCTCCAGTGCGTCCCAGCTTCACACAATGAGCATGTGTGCTCGCCCCGCCATCTTGTGGTCGGGAGGATCGAGTATTCCCACCCAGGTCACATCGAGCACAGCTACCACAGAGTGAGCATCTCATGCAGCCGGAGATACCTCGCAGAAGGGAGGCGAGAATGCAACAATGCGCAGCTTCGCACGGCGGGCTCCCGGGACGTATTCCGAAGGCGATAATTTATGCAGACCGCTGTTTCCTCGCATGGCGATCATCCGTGTCGTGTGTAGTGCGGCCTGGAGTCTGGACGTGCATGGGAAAGGTTTTTGTGACGAGAAATCTATTTGGGGAAGCTCCCAGACATGGTAGGACCGCGGTGTGTTTGTCGAGACAGTATATTCACACACCCAGCTTCAGCAGTGCACGGTACGGATGTGCAAAAATCTCAGTTGAGCAGAAAACGCAAAGGACACAAACACATCTGTACTCTGGACGTACTGGTCAGACGCGAGAGAGGACTTGATGCGCGCACAGACTGCCTGCATGGCACGTCTGGGACAGTAATGAAATCGCGACAGGAGAGCACTCAGGCCAGACCGCATGCTTTGCGAGGTCCCAGTGTTGGAGGTAATCACTGCTGGAGTTTCGTAAAGCTTGCCCATCGGCCATCGGCCATCGGCCATCCCGGCACGCGAAAAGGGATATAGAAGGAGATCAGAGTACTCACCTCGAGACTCGACCGAATACGGGTGGCAACGAGCGCAGGATGCCGCCCGAACGCCCTCTGAAGATGGCGTGTCGCTTGCGCAGTTCAGCCGTGCAGAACTGGGTCTGTCAGGGTCACCGTCAGTCTCCGTGCGCTCCGCCGATGACTCTCCTCACGACGTGCGCGCAACGTGAACTTGCACACTTTCCCTCCTCGGGACATCGCACCTGCAACTCTCCACTACCTTCCTCCCTCGACGACGCAGTAGCCCGCCCTGCCGACAACTCGGTCGCTCGCCCGCCCCGCGCAGTGCTAAGGAGACATACGCCATTCGACGACGCACAAATCAATCTGTACGTCGACAGGCGGCCTCACAAACTGTGCAGATCCACTTACCCTAGCGTACAACCTAGGTCCGCCATGCTCCCGCCCATCGAAGAAGCTGTAGGAGCAAGGAACGCGCCCTGAAGCGTCAACTTGACGCGTTGACGTAGCGGACGACAACGCGTCTGGGGTCGCCGTTGTGCTTGAGCTCCTCTGCCTGATGATCCAGCGCCGACGCCATGCGCTGGAATACGTCAGGGTAAGCTTCGGAACTTCATCGGCGCCGTCGTGAACGATACTGACCGTGAGCCGCGTTCGTCCAGCGGGACTCTACCTACGTCGACGACACGTCCGGCGCTGACCCGGAGGACCTGGTTCATGACCTTTGATGAAGGCGGCCGAGTTGTATCTCGCACCGCCCAGCGGCAGCGAGCCTCCAGACACCTGTGCCGAACGACTGGGTCGAGGAAACTATGTAGTGTGCACTGAGCGGCGAGGCGAGCATCTCGTGAGTGTACAACTCACCTTTATCCATGTGCGTTTCCTCACAGTGCTGTTCTACGCATCCTCAGGCGGCGCTGACACCCTATGAAGCCGAACACCCCGTTTCCGAGGTCATCAGCATGCGTCGGACTCGGCAGCATTGCGCCCGAGCCGAGAAAGGCGTGCCGGCCGGCCGGCTTCGCGGTACGTCTGGCACGGTCCGCGCGCTATATCGACCACCGCGCGGCAGCTGCCGGGGCAGGTACGTTGCGGAATGCGCCGCTCGCGGGGAGTCTGCACATCTCCTCGCGTCTGGCAGCGAAGTCGGCGCGATGGGCAGCCCCCAGCGCTCGGCGTGCCAGCCAGTGGGCTCCGCATCGTCCTCCGCTCACGTCGTCTTCTGCCTTTCCAGCCCGACCCGGCTCTTGTTCGGAGCTTCGGCCTCTCTCAAGCTCGCGCTCGCTCAGGAGACGACCACGGCGAGCCCGGCGCGATGTGATGGTCCCTCCTCCGCAGCGCTAAAGGCCGCCCGCCCTCTCTCGCGGCACAGTGCTCTGCGACGTCCTGCAACATAGACGAGACGACACCAGCGCCGCGCCTCGCCCCCCGCCATCCCTCCCGTCTGACTAGGGCACGCGCGTGTGCCACAACGGGCCGCACCTCGGCACGGCGCGCTGCGCCCACAAACACCCACCGCACGCCCCGCGCCCCGCGCCCCGCGCCTTCGGCCGTCTCCTGTCAGTGCTCTTCGGCCCCGACCAGCCCGCACGCCGGGGATGCACACCCCGGCGGGCCTGCACGGCGTCACTGCATGCCGGGCCGCACGAATCTGCCCGGCGGCATCGTCAGCGGCTCGATGGGGACGACGGAGGCAGAGTTCGAGCGCGGACGCGGACGCGCCGCTGCGGTCCGCTGGACGTCCGCACGCTTGTGCTCGCCGTCGCCTTGCACGCTGGGCGCCGCCACTGACGCGCCCCGGGACGTGCTCGGGGACGGCAGCCAGGCCGCGTCCTGCACGACCCTCGCCTCGTCTGTCCGTCTCCGTGCCCGCCGACCCCCGAGCTGTCTATGGCGCGTACGACTACGTATCTACGGACGCCCTCCTTCCCGTCTGCCCTCCCGCCGCCATCGAACCTCCGCCGGGGAACTGTAGGCGAGGTGCGTCACTTTCGGTGCGCACGAGACGTGCGAAGCGAAGGTACGTGCCTCGTTTTCCCCGTGCACTTCGAGTCTGCGTGTCGTCGCTGTGCCGGCGGAAAGCTGCACTGTAGGTGAGTGCGGACGGAGTGTGAGCGACTGAATGAGTGGGTCGTACGGGTAGGAGCACTCCTGCGCATTGCCGGCGGCGGTTCAACACGTCCTGGAGGCTCGACGGGTGAGAGAGACTGGCGATGTATGTACACGACCGCAGGTACGTACCCATCGCGTTTGCGCGTTGATGCTTCAAGATGGGGCTGGCGAGGACGGGGTTCACGCAGGCGATGCGAGCCTGCTCATTCCTGCTCGCTCAGCTGTTCGTCTCCTAGGTAAGGGACCGCTCACCGCAGGTTCGTTTGGCCGTGTTGTGCGGCTGTTCCGGGAACTGTCCGCTGTGTGAGCAGGGTGTGCGGACTGTCGTGAGCATGCGGAGGCGGACGTACTGTACACTCACGGCTGTCGGCTGCTGACCTCGAGCGACTCCCCGCGCGCCGAGGACTCGCGGGTTATCGTCTGCGGAAATGTCAGCGTGCGGCACGGCAGCGGGAAGCACACGTACCTGCGCCGACAGGAGAGGAGAGGGAATGGGAGAGGAGGAGGAAGGTGCGTCCATCGAGCACGAAGCCGAGCAGACCGAGTACTTATTGATGTGTCCGCCCCGACCAGCACCGCTAGCGAGCAAGGGCAGGGGGGGTTCGACGGACGCCCGCGCGCACATCTTCCGTCGTCCAGGCAGGGAAACGAGCAGCGGGTCATCGCGCAGACGGCCCGCGTGCGCACGTACCGCCCCACCCACCCATCAGCGGACGTCTCGAGAGGGGAAGCACGTCCGCCGCTCAGGATCGAGTCCAGTCGACGGGCAACTCGGCGGACGTGGTCGAGGCACGGTGCCCGGCACCAACCAGCGTACGACGCGCGTCGACGGAGGGAGGGGCGCGGTACTTCCCATCAGCGGGGGTGACGTGCACTGGCAGCACGGGCGGCGCACGCGCGATCGTGCCCCGTTCGGCTCGCGTTTGTGGCCAGGGTATGCGTATGTCGAGCAGCCCGTCATCCGGTGTATATAATTCAGAGGGGCTGTCTTGAAGCACTCCGACGGTCATGTGCAGCAGACGGTGCACTGAGGCGAGACATTCGCACTTTGCTCACGCAGCCGACGGCAGGTGGGGACGTGCAATCGAAGCACGATGCGACAGATGGACCATCTCGTGAGTGTCGTGCGTGTTCGGGAGCGGCGGCGTACTGGCATTGCGAGCGGCTTGTAATCTGTACAGACGCGTATACCTCATTCACACGGCGTATCGCACATGTTCGGCTCGAACGAAGGGCAGAAGACACCCACAACTGCGCAGGGTGTGAACAAGTGCAAAGGACGCAGCTCCAGTGCGTCCCAGCTTCACACAATGAGCATGTGTGCTCGCCCCGCCATCTTGTGGTCGGGAGGATCGAGTATTCCCACCCAGGTCACATCGAGCACAGCTACCACAGAGTGAGCATCTCATGCAGCCGGAGATACCTCGCAGAGGGGAGGCGAGAATGTAACAATGCGCGGCTTCGCACGGCGGGCTCCCGGGACGTGTTCCGAACGCGATAATTAATGCAGACCGCTGTTTCCTCGCATCGTGATCATCCGTGTCGTGTGTAGTGCAGCCTGGAGTCTGGACGTGCATGGGAAAGATTTTCGTGACGAGAAATATATTTGGGGAAGCTCCCAGACATGGTAGGACCGCGGTGTGTTTGTCGAGACAGTATATTCACACACCCAGCTTCAGCAGTGCACGGTACGGATGTGCAAAAATCTCAGTTGAGCAGAAAACGCAAAGGACACAAACACATCTGTACTCTGGACGTACTGGTCAGACGCGAGAGAGGACTTGATGCGCGCACAGACTGCCTGCATGGCACGTCTGGGACAGTAATGAAATCGCAACAGGAGAGCACTCAGGCCAGACCGCATGCTTTGCGAGGTCCCAGTGTTGGAGGTAATCACTGCTGGAGTTTCGTAAAGCTTGCCCATCGGCCATCGGCCATCGGCCATCCCGGCACGCGAAAAGGGATATAGAAGGAGATCAGAGTACTCACCTCGAGACTCGACCGAATACGGGTGGCAACGAGCGCAAGATGCCGCCCGAACGCCCTCTGAAGATGGCGTGTCGCTTGCGCTGGCAGTTCAGCCGTACAGAACTGGGTCTGTCAGGGTCAGTCTCCGTGCGCTCCGCCGATGACTCTCCTCACGACGTGCGCGCAACTTGAACTTGCACACTTTCCCTCCTCGGGACATCGCACCTGCAGCTCTCCACTACCTTCCTCCCTCGACGACGCAGTAGCCCGCCCTGCCGACAACTCGGTCGCTCGCCCGCCCCGCGCAGTGCTAAGGAGACATACGCCATTCGACGACGCACAAATCAATCTGTACGTCGACAGGCGGCCTCACAAACCGTGCAGATCCACTTACCCTAGCGTACAACCCAGGTCCGCCATGCTCCCGCCCCTCGAAGAAGCTGTAGGAGCAAGGAACGCGCCCTGAAGCGTCAACTTGACGCGTCGACGTAGCGGACGACAACGCGTCTGGGGTCGCCGTTGTGCTTGAGCTCCTCTGCCTGATGATCCAGCGCCGACGCCATGCGCTGGAATACGTCAGGGTAGGCTTCGGAACTTCATCGGCGCCGTCGTGAACGATACTGACCGTGAGTCGCGTTCGTCCAGCGGGACTCTACCTACGTCGACGACACGTCCGGCGCTGACCCGGAGGACCTGGTTCATGACCTTTGATGAAGGCGGCCGAGTTGTATCTCGCACCGCCCAGCGGCAGCGAGCCTCCAGACACCTGTGCCGAACGACTGGGTCGAGGAAACTATGTAGTGTGCACTGAGCGGCGAGGCGAGCATCTCGTGAGTGTACAACTCACCTTTATCCATGTGCGTTTCCTCACAGTGCTGTTCTACGCATCCTCAGGCGGCGCTGACACCCTATGAAGCCGAACACCCCGTTTCCGAGGTCATCAGCATGCGTCGGACTCGGCAGCATTGCGCCCGAGCCGAGAAAGGCATGCCGTGCTTGAATCTGCGACTTCGAGTGGCACATGGCTCGGACGGAGGCTTGGCTTTGGCGGTTCATACTATGATATGGCGGAGGTATGTCAGACGGATCTGGATGATGCCGGCGACGGTCCTGACGTTCCTCACCTACCACCCAAATATCAGACCCCCACAGCGACCAGGACGACAGATGGCCGCGTTCAGACGCGACGGACGTTCTGGGCATCTGCGGAGGCACGAACCCAGGGCAGGACCCGACGAGTGGCGCGTATTGACTGGGAGGATCAGCGGTGAGCCCCAATATTACGCACAAGTGAGCAACACACCACTCACACGCCCACCAAGCCGTGCTGCCGCAGGGCACTGCGCGGCATGCATCGCAACACAGAGGGAGTGCCGCTCCACATCCTCAGCTCTGCAGCCTCCACGTTGGGCGTGACCGATAGCCGGAGAGCGGAGGATGCGCGGTTTGGCTTTGACGACCTCGCCCCCGATGTCGGCCCGGTCTTGCGAGGAGGTGAGTGGCGAAGCGCAACGTTACACGGCAGAAACATACCTAACATCGCACGCCAAATCCCCTGCCGTAGTGTGCGCCACGCACGGCGTCTCGCACTCCGCCCCGGCTACCATCTGAGATGAGAAGGCGTTGTCCACAGTGTTCGTACCCAGGCGCAGACGCACGGACAAGCCTGGCCCGTGAGGCTTCACTCGTGGCAAGTCACAGGCCCTTCGCTACGGCTACGCACAGAAGACGTGGCTGGGCCGTACCGCGGCGACGCAGCGCATTGGTGGCGGCGGCGTCTTTCGTGAGTTCCGTCCGCCGTTCACGCTGCCGGCTGCGTGAGTTCTGGTAAGCGGCGCGCATTTCCATCTGGAGAACGGCACTCACCACGGCCCGGTTCATAGATTAGTGCAGGCGTTTCGAAAGGTCTCGGGAGTAGAGGTGGGAACCCCGCAGGTCGAAGGACCTCGAGGATGCCGTCCTTGCGCCGGCACGCGACGGGCTTGTCTGGTAGCCTGAGCGAGCGCGCTCGCGTTCGGGGAGTGTTTTGTATCCAACTTAGTAAGTCCCGCTTTTCCGTTACATTCACGAATCCTGCTGACTTGCCTATTTTGCGATTCCCAATGGACGGCTCCGTGACGCGTAGTACCGGCCTGTAGCCCCTCCGAGACGACTTCGCCGCCGTCCCGCCCAGACCGACTCCGGTCACGGAGACCTGCATCCGCCGGCAAGGCTGTATTGTGCGGGTAAGGGTAAGGTTGAAGCGAGCGGGGCTGCTGGCAGCAAGGCGCCGTGCACAGGTGGGCGTCGTGTTCGTACATGCCGACGGCGGACCTCGATCCGGCGGCGGCGCAAAGAGCTGCCCCGCCGTATCTCCGCGGCTGCTAGTGGCCGGACGTGCGCGGCCACGAGCGAACACTGGAAACAGTCAGGACAGCGGCGCTGAGACATGGACGACGCGGTTCCGCAGCTGTACGGTCTGCGCCAGCGGCGTAGGAGACCACACCGGGCATCTAGTCGAGTCGAGCTCGTGAGCGGTCTGTGCGAGACGCGGGGGCGGGTAGAGCAGTTGGAACGAGTTGGCTTGAGCCGGTTCATGAGGGATGCGAGTGCGTCAGAGCGAATTCGGACGGCGGGGAGCATGGGGAGCGTGTCCCGAAGCCCTGTATGTGAATACCGACGAGGATCAGCTGTCTCCCATGAACGGGACACTGTTCCACGCACCTCGTCGATCCAGAGTCGTCCTAAGAGCTCGTCATATTGAGCAGATGATCTCCTCCTCGTCTCTTCGCAGAGGGAGCCAGCGCCAACCAGCCCACCGTGCAGAGGGAGCCAGCGCCAACCAGCCCAAAGAGCTCGTCATATTGAGCAGATGATCTCCTCCTCGTCTCTACGCAGAGGAAGCCAGCGCCAACCAGCCCACTATGCAGAGGCCATGCAGAGGGAGCCAGCGCCAACCAGCCAACGGTACACACGCAGAGGTTCGTTTTATTTCTCCGTCCTCTCGCAGATCCTGCGGCCAGATCACGCACACGCCGCCGTGCCCGGCATGCAGATCGCCCGAACGGGGCTGCCTCGGCAGCACGGTGCGTCGGCCCTCGCGTCGAGGGCGTGGCCCCGCAAGTATCTTCCGAGCGCGAAGGCGTGGCCTTCGTACATGCGCGACAATGGCCCCTCGTCGAGGCCCAACGGCGGAACGTCCTTCGGGCCTACGGGCCAGAGAGCCTTTGCCCTGCGCCCACAGCGCTACAGCGCCTGGGCATGCTGCAGCTGCTGCTCCCATACTCGGTCGCTCATAAAATAGCCGTGGCTTCGCGAGATAAAGTTCTGTAGACGCACCGAGAACGTTGTATCCAGACAGACGGAGGCGCCTGCGAGCTTGCATGCTTGCGTGCCAGTTTCCCATCGGCGCCGCGTATGGCGTATATCCTCCGCGACAGCACGCCGTGTTGGCCGGCGACGTCGTGGTTGTGGTCGTGGTCGTGGCGGCCGTCGCCGTGCCCTCGGCCTCGGAGTGTCGGCGAGCGTCAGAATTCTGTTCGACGCACACTGACGCCCGACAATCGTGCAGGTTCGCCCGAGCCTGGGCGGAATTCGCGAGCGTGAGTGCCGTGAACGTCGTCGACAAGGGGGCGATAGCGAAGCCGCAGGTCCCCAGCCGGAATGTGAGATTGACTACTTGTAGTGCGAGCTCTGCGCCCTTATCTCGCGCACGTCGGGGAATGCGTGTGTCTCGACTGATGCCGTTCGGAAGACAGGATCGACTTCCGTGGTGCGTGGCCGGCGCTGGACGCACTAGTGTCGTCAATGTCGCTTGAACCCTGTCTTAGTCAGGGAGACTCACAGACTGTCCCAGGCCCGACGCAGTGGAGGCTCTCTGTCGAGCACGGTTCGCCCGCGCAACGCCCGCAGACAAAGTGCACCATCATCGAGTGTCTGGTGTATGACGCTGCGTCGCGCACCAACGCACGTTGGTCCCCGCCTCGTCCAATGTCGACCAGCGGCGTGCGCATTACGATCCTCGTCGCAATCACGCGCGCGCCAGAGGAAGTAACGAAGGACACACTGCACCCCCGACGCGGACGCAGAAGCAGCACCGCGCAGGAACACCGCGCCGAGCTCCTGAGTGCGTCAGTCAGCTTCCACGGGAACGATCAGGATCCAGAGCGAGCACAGACTCACCCCATCCAATCAATGCAGGGCTGCGCGCGTCCGGGATCAAAGGGAAACCAGAAAATCTTCGTCATTTCGGAGAATGGGAGCTCGCGGGCGCCCGCGGCGTCCACACGCGCGCAGGATCGCCGCGGAACGCAGGCCTCGCGGGGACCACGCGAATGCGACCGGGGAGCGTTCTGCGCCACGATGTAGTATAGGCTCCTTGCGCGAGGGCCCGCTGCCTACAGACGCCCACGTGAACGCCCCCAACGTGGTCGCGAAAGAGGGAAAATGAGTTGGATTCGCAAGGAGAGGATAGTCAGAAATAGCGATGCGTACTTCCGCGGGATGCAGGCCACACGCGCCTCCTCACACCGGGGAGGTCATCCGTAGGCCCCGCCACTGGCCACGATGCACTGCGCAGTGCGCAGGTCCGCGCCATTTACGGGTGATCGTCCTGGCGATGGCGCACGCGAAGCCGCAAGGGTCCATCGGGCCTCGCTCTCGCGGCGATGCATCGGGGTGGATGCCATCATTCGGATCGCAGGCACACCCACAACGTCGCGGGCTTTGCACAGATTGCGCGCAGATTGAGGACGCGCTGGTGCGTTGAACATGAACTCGCATCCGGTCGGTGATACCCTGCGAGCGCCGTGGCAGGTACCCGGAAGATTGCTCGTGGTCGGTTCCCGATGGCGACGGCCCATGAGCAAGGCCTCTCGATCATAGAAAAGGACGACGCGAACGTGCCTTCACGTAAAATAGTGGTAAACGCACAAGGGATGTAGCAGCGACCTGCCCAGTGACGCACGTATGTTTTGATGAACGACTGCAGCGATAGGGGCGCGATAGGATTGCGCACCGTTGTCCCGAGTCTCGACAGTCGAGCGACGAGCATCAGACCAAGCTAATTGAGGGCCATTGAACGCGGGCTGGCTTCGGTCGTGACTGCCGTCATGCTACTGCCTACAGACGCCCACGTGAACGCCCCCAACGTGGTCGCGAAAGAGGGAAAATGAGTTGGATTCGCAAGGAGAGGATAGTCAGAAATAGCGATGCGTACTTCCGCGGGATGCAGACCACACGCGCCTCCTCGCGCGCGAGAGCCTCCTCGAGTGTGGTCCATTACGCCTTTTCGGGCGGGCATTCGACCGTGCCCGGCTGCTTCGCCTGTTCGCTCTTCCTCTTCGCCTTCGGGAAGTCGCGGTGGGCGTGTATGTCCCTTCCGGGCCTTGGACTGTCCCAGGGCACGCACGCTTACTGCGTTATCTGCCCGCTTGACTCGCGATGACGTCGCGCAGGTTCGCGCTTCAAGCTCTCGGGCTTCCAGGTCGTCTCGGTGCCTTTCCGCCAGCCCGGAAGCCTATATGCGATGCCTGCGAAAGGCCGCTATGGCTGGTCGCTTGCACGGACGATTGCTTCCACGCTTCCTTGCCGTCGCCGCATCACCAAGGCTCCGGGGCACCGGTGAGCGTGGAGATAAGCGTTGTGGTTTGGGCAGCTCACCTGGCATATGCACAGGCAGCCTGAGAACTGTATGTCAACGGTTTGTGTGCAGTGCGCCCTACCACGACGGGTCTCTTGCACGTACATATCTGGTTCCCCGCCGCCTTTGTCCAGTCCTGTGCCAGGGTTGCCTCTTGTCATGGCAAACGACTTAAGACGTCAGGACTTTTCAGGACGAGGTGGGAGTTAGGATAAATGACAATCGAGATCAGTTCCATACACTCTTCGGGTAAATGAGTCTGATAATGCCTTCGCGCTGCGATGCGGCGTTGACCTACATATATACGCCTCCAGGGCTTGTGTAGCTCTTTAGTGCTCGCAGTAGCGAGCACGCTACCCCGCTAGGTTTTCAATGCTGCTAAGCGTAGGAGGCTATGCGCAACTTCTCTTGAAGGGCCTGTGGCGTGGATCAGAGCTGGATGCCCGTGGGATTCGGGGTGCCGCGCGCAGTCTGCAGATGCCAGTCGACCAGAGCCTCCGAGATCTGGCAGGCCTGCGTGAACATGCGTCGGAAGGCGTGATAGCGGCGGAGTTGTGCATACGGATGCGGACATGATGATACTTGGTTGCCGGGCGGGACCGCGGACTTGTACAATGCATGGGCCTGAAGATGGTCGTGAAGCTTTGCAGGCATGATACAGTCCGGGTGGCATGAGGCACGGTCGCCGGTCGGGATCGCAGGAGTGTGGATGACCGGGTCCCGCAAGGGGTCCCGGTGCGCTGACTTGCGCTGATCATGTCGGCGACGCTCGGGCACGAGGAGGCGGACAAACGGAATTGGAGTCTGCAGAGCGGTGATGAAAGACTAAAATGAGCAGAGACTAGCGCGAGGTCGTGGCGGGCGTAAACATACCTGAGACTGGCCGGCAACCGATGACGCTGCTCAGTGCTCTAGACACGCGCGGGGCTGTCGGCCTGTCGCGCTAGAGACCGTCGCCACCACACGTGCCCACCCCGGCGGAGGTCGCTCGATCACAGCCGCGGAGGTATCCATGCTTAGCCCCACCGCGACACGCGCCGCGTCGACGCGTCGTGTCGCGCGGGCTCGTCTCGGACACCGAGCATGCTCGCAGCCCGAGAATGCACGTCTCGCGGCCTTGGCCCGCCACACCATGGCATGAACGGACAGCTGTGAGGATTCCCGAGGGAAAGAAGATGGTGACAGTATGCACCGATCGACGTATGTATTCGACAACAACTAGCCGCGCGCACCCAAGACCGTAACGATAGAGCGAGTAGTAGTGACACAGGATGCTAGTGATTAGAGAAACCAAAGGGCCCCGAGAGATGCGAAATGTATGTGCGGAGGGATAGACTATGCATGAGGACAGAGAGAGAGAGATGTGCAGGGAGAGACGAGGATATCGATGCCATGAGGGAATAAGAGTAGGAGAGAGGGAGAGGAACGTCTAGTGATGCAAAGCAAGGACAGAGTGCGTGCGGATAGCTTTTATGCCGTGGGCATGACAGCGGGCAGTGGTAGGTACTGCAAAGTCCCGGGAAGGAGAGGAGAGAGAAGTCTATGGTGGGGGTGTCGCTTAGACTTGCAGTTTTGACTTTGCCTGAGACGGGCAGAGATGAGCGCGAGCTCAAAGTGTGCGGCGACAAGGATACTCACAGGTTTGCGCATCATGAGTGGTGGTGACGCAGAGGATGGAGAGTATTGCGCTGGTGATGACTGCACGTTGAGGACAGAGTTAGACTCGTGATCACGCTCAGACAGGACGCGGAGGGTACGCACTGGAGCACCAGGGTACATGGAGGTCATACCGCCCGAGGCAGCAGATTTGGATAGAGCTTTTTGCAACTGAGGACGATACAAAGTTTACTACGTGTTGAAGAGAGCAGGTTGGAAGACAAGTTACCTTTGCTTGGCTCTCAGCATTGCGCGACGCCAGCATGGAGTGGTGTAGGGAGAGGCCGTCGATGCTCTTCGCTTGGGGGAGCGAGGAGAGCGAGCATGCGAGGGATGGGAGGGCGACGAGCTGGGATGGGGGGATAGACTGAGTCGAGGATGCCGAGGAGTCGGACTTTTGCGCTTGAGACGGCATGGCAGCGTGGAATGAGCGGCTAGTGGAGCCGAGAGGGTGGGGCGCGTGAGTGGGAGGGCGTGCAGACGAGCGAGGAGGACGAGGGCGCGACGCGTTGACTGGCGGAGGGCGTGCGGGTGGGATGGGCGGGGTGTCCAGCGAGCAGCGGCTTGCATCTCACGAACGCCTCTGCAATTGGCACATCGCGCTGCGTGCCATCGCGAATCTCGCTCGCTTCAGCGTTTCCATCTCCTCCCGCCTCGCGCGGACAACCAAGGCGCCCAAAAACTATTTTCGCTTAGCGGACTGGGATCGGACCTCGAGCGGAGTTGGACCGCACCTCCTCCTTCGGGCATAGTGCCACAACATATCCTCGGTTCGCATACCGCCGAAAGCTCGCAGATAAGACGGTGGGCACACCGCCCGACGCACGCCTCCAATTGGTCGCCCGGCCGAGTCGCAGGCCACGCTGCACAAGCTCTTGTGCGACTTTGATCGCCAAACTGCCATCGCCCGAGATTTCTGTCAAACCGTCTCCAGCTGCTGCCCCTGCGGCCCTTGCTAGCCACAGACACCGTTTGGCCTCGAGCACGCTGCATCTGCAGTCGCAGTGTGTTCGAGCGCAGGCACTCATCTGACCGCTGTTGTCCGATGACCCTCCGGACCACTGCCTACAATCCGAATACCCACTGCCTAGGCTAGCCTCCCTCTGCCTTGCGGCAGCTGGGAGAGCTCGGGTGTAGATGGCATGGCTGTACCGCATCGTCGCAAGCGCAAGCCTCGACGCGCCGATGCTGTAGCACGCAATGGGGGTCTGCACCTGACCGCTCTGTTAATCGGACAGCTTCCTGCCTTGAATCATTCCATCCCCGCATCGTGGCCGACCATACCCATTCAGGCTCCCCATTCGTAACCCTGCGTACGACACACAAGGCCATCCGCATTCTCATTCTCCTCGATCATAAGACCACCCGGCGCTCCGCCGCTCAATGCAATCTCCTTTCCTTCCTCGTCCGGTCTCGCATCCAGTCCACGTTCATGGGAATCCACCACCGTCACCGATCCTGCAACACCCTCCAATCTCTGCCCGAACCCCAGCCCTCGCGCTTCCTCAATTTCCTCCGGCGTCCAATCTCGCCCGCCCCCGCACTTGGCAGCCCGCCTACCGGTCTTGCACTCGCCTCAGGTGTACGAGCGATCGTCCCACACACCGTTCAGACACCGGGTCTTCTCTGGCTATGGGGTGCGTTCCACCGCCTGGCCAGACTCTGTCCATGCCCATGGCAGGCGTGCAACGAGCAATGTCGCTCCGCGAAGGCTCGTTCCTTGCCCTTTTGCCTACCGCCACCTCTGTCATCGCCCGCACCACGTTGCGCGGCCGGGCACACACGAACGCAGCCAATCTCGCGCCACCGAACCTCCGCCCGCGCGCGAGTGGGAGAGCGATCTCGCGCGGAAGCCCGGCTGTGGGCGCGCGCGCACGCCTTCCCCCCTTTCCAGCGCGCCCGCCGAGGCTATTGAACGTCAGTTTTACGCGTGCGCCTTCCCTTCTCGCGCGTCGCCCGCCAAGCACGCCCCCGCGCGCGCATTCCCTCCCACCTTTCTCTTTTCTCAGCCGCACACCAGAGCGGCTTCGCAGACGCGTCCAGGCTACGGCGACGTCGCGCGTCAGCGGAAGTTCCGCTGGTCGACGCGAGATCTGCCGCATCGGACACGCTGCAACGCTTGCACCTTTCGTGCGCGTCATCACCATCACCCACCCCGCCCTCGTTCCCCCCGATCCCGCTGTCGCTTGCCCGCTCGTGCCTGCGTCCAAATGCGCCCTGATGCCGATGGCTTCGCGTGCCCACGCTGATTAGGTTGACCGGCCGGTCCCGCTACTTCCCGAGCCGCTCCCACTGAATAATTCCCCTGGTGCAGGTTCCCGGAGGCAGATGGCACGGCGCACCGCGCACGACGCAGGTCTGGCCGCTGCCCGCGCGGCGTGGCCGCATGCAGCGCATCTGCTGCAGCAGCGCTGCGAGTCGACGACGCATCCTCGATCGCGCAAAAGTCGCGAAGTCGCGAACGGTGGCTGCCTCTCACGCGCCGCCGGCGTCCTTCGTGCTTACCTCACGCGCGGCGGTCTGCTGACGGCCCACGTCGTCGCGCGCATACGGCATCTCGACGACTGACCTGCGCCCGCGAGCTACACAGTTGTTCACCGGGCCTTCTGCGTGGGCCAGTGGCTGAAGCCTGACGCCCCGCGCAGCGCTGCCGCGAGCTTACAGCCCCCTTCGCCGCTATCCCCTGTCAGGCCTACATACGTGCAGCGCTCGCCGCTCGCCGCGATAGTAGATAGTAGATAGCGCGTCAACGCGACGATGGCGACGGCGACGCAGCTCGAAGCAGGCTCGACAAGTTGGAGAAGCTGGAACCGCACCCGTGCCCCCGCTGCCGCCGCCGGCAGCCCTCGTCGACGAAGTTCGAACGCGCCGGATCCTGCTGTGGCCGAGCTGGTGTGTCAACGCCTCGCGCACGCGCGCGAACACGCTCGCGGAGCTTGCGCTTCGACCCCCCCAAGCTCTCAGACTCGATTCGTATCCCCCGCCGCTTTTGGCAAAGGCCAGGAGGTGTGGCCAGGACGCACGCGCGCACATGGTCCCCGCGTCCTGAAATCAGGGCACGTCTCGCGTACGCGGTCGCCGGCGTGCTGCGTTGCTACACGCCCCCCGCCGAAACGCGTCCACGGTCCCCTGACGCGCTGATGGGGCACCCCCCGCCCCCTCGCCCGGGCCCGTGTGCACTTTCCGGTAAGCTAGCGTTGCGCCCCGCGGCACACGCCGAGCCTGGGGGGAAGGGGGGCCTGCGTCGCTGACCAACGGTGCTTATTGGGCAGCTTCGAGGCAGTTGGCCGTCGCCTTTTCGGGCGCACTTGGCTGGCGAGCCACAGCGGCGGGCGCCTGCGTGGAAGCTGCTGGGACTTTGCTCGTATGCTCTGAGCCCGCGTCGATTGGGCGCGGGGATCTGGCGAACTATGCGCGGTCCTGGTGACTGCAAGGTCGCTCACGGCACTGCAGCGTGGGCCTCACAGGGTCTAATGTCGCGACTGCGATCGCGGTCAGTAGACGCATACCTTCTGTCACCTCCGCGGTGCGCGAGATACGATCCCTCTGCGCGCTCCGATACGGTTGGGGACTGACCAAGGTTTGACACGGCGTTGATGCGACCCATCGAGAGGGACATGTACAGTTGGTTCGATTGACTTCTCGGCACATACGTCAGGGACACACGTCTACGCTCTATTTCTGCAGCCATTGCATCCTCGCCCTGGGGTGATAACGCTACGCTGGATCGAGCTGCACCAGGACCAGGTCGGGGGCGGTGGCAGACGCGATACGCGCGCGGGTGCACACGGACATCGCGCTTGCGGTGGTACGTGTCCATCACTCCACAGCCTGGACACCGTCGTAGGCCGGTAGCCTGTTGCACGCCTCCGCCCAGTCGATGGTACCGTTGACGAGGTCGATGACCGTAGCGATAACCTCGTCCATCTGGCCAATGAGCTGCCCGGTAGTGTCGCGCTCCCTAAAATGGATAGCCAATCAGCGTCTGTCCAATAAGAGCGAGGGAAAGCGGGCCGCCGCGGCCACCGTCGTCGCTGTTAGATGTGGCTGCGACGCGGCGGCGCAGGGGTTCTGGATGGGATGCTCACCGGAGCGTCATCGTGCCCTTTTGAATCGCTGGAATGCCACGATGACGAGGACGTCAGTTATGCGTCTGATATGGTTCGATGGCAGATGGGGGTGGAGACGTACAAGCAAAGTCGAGCGTGAGGCCATAGGGCGTGCCCAGCTCGTCGTTCCGCGCGTAGCGCTTCCCGATGGACGTATTTGAGTCGTCCACGCGCGAGAAGACGCCGGCCTTGCGCAGCTTCGCCGCTGGGAAAGCAGGGGCGCGGGGCGTCAGTATGGGTGCGTGGCAGGGCAGGTGACCCCCGGTGAAACAGGACCATGAACTCACAGACTTCCCGCACGAGCGGGTCAAACTCTGGCTTTGCGCTCAGGGGGACAATCAGAACCTTCGTGGGGGCGACTACTGCGGGCAGAGATAGGACCTAGAGCATGGCCGTGGCCAAAATGAAAAGGGCGCGCGGCCGGGGTCAGTGGCCATCGGGGGACATGAGCTCATCGGGAGGTGTGCACGCACCCCGCGTTCGACGTCCTGCTCTCGGCTCCAGAAGCTGTGTTCAAGGAGCGCGTAGAGGATGCGGCCGAGGCCAAAGGAGGGCTCAATGACGTTCGGTGTAAACTCGCGGACTGAATGGGCGGACGGTCAGATGACGGTGCATCCCGCGGCAGGCGTGCGTGCGCAACTCACTCGACTGCTTGAACGTCTTCTTCTCGATGGTCAGAAGGTCAGGGGTGAGCTTGAATTCCCTGCCGTCGGAGGAAGTAACGGTGGTCGCCCTGCGGGATGGACGGGTCGTGTGAGCCCGAGGCGCGTAAAATGGCTGTCAAGCCCGCGTAGCAGTTCCTTACCCCTGCGCGAGCTCACCCTGGAGCTTAGCCAACGTCGCTTCGTCCAGGCCGTTGATGATCGTCTGGATGACGGCCGAGTCTTTGCCAAACGTCTTTCCAAATGTCTTCTTGTTGAACTCCGCGGCAAGCTTCTCCGTCACGATCGGTTCCTTCAAGGCCTGACGGACGACGAGCGGATGCCCAGTCTTGGCAGAATGCACGGAAAGATCGTAGGCCGCACGGTCTGCGCAGCCCACGCACTCCGTCCATCCGTACGAGTTCTGGATCTCGGCGTCCCAGCAGTCAGTTGCGTAATGCGCCATCTCGTTCCCCATGTGCTGGCGGAAGCGGAGACGCGTGGGGTTAATGCCGATCTTGATGAGGAACTGGTGAATCCGCGCGACAAAGTAGCCCAGGGTCTCGTTCGCAACGATTCCCTTGTCCACGGCATCCCCAATCGTCATGCGAGTGACCTTGGCGCTACCCGCCTCCTGGGTATGGCGGTCCAGAAGGTCAAGCTCGACGTCGCGCACCTCGGAGAAGCGTTCGTGGCGCTTGTCCTCAGGGTCCACGAAGTGTTCGATCTCGGCCATGGTAAACTCTCGGACACGGAGCAGGCCTGCCCGGGGCGAGATTTCATTACGGAACGAGCGGCCAATCTGCGCGGAGGCGAACGGGATGCGGCCGTTGTTGAACTCAAGCAGGCGGGAGAAGTTCAGGAAGTGGCCCTGGGCCGTCTCCGGGCGGAGGAAACCAGGGTGCTGCCCGGTGGGACCGATGCTGCTGGCAAACATGAGATTGAACTGCTGCGGCTCGGAGACCTCGTTATCCGTGTCGGGGTTCCGGATGTTGTGCTTCCTGCAGAGCTCGCCAAGCTCGGGACCCGAATAGTTGTCCAGCTGGGATTATTGACCGAAGATCAGAGACGAGAAGCGGCCGGAGAGGAACACGCGTGGCTCTGGACCCACCTGCGCGAGAATCGTCTCGTACTCCGTGACGACCTCATCTGCCAATTTGGCGGCGGCAGCCTTCGCCTTGTCCTTCTTTTTCTTTTTCTTGTCGTCCTCCTTCGGGGGCGCCGCCGCCAGCCCGCGAGCTTCCTTGTCACCGGCCAGGCGCGCCTCCAGGACGTTCTTGACCAGGTGATCGGCCCGCAGGACTTCGCCGGTCTTCAAATCCTTGACCATCCAATCTGCGAAGCGCGCGACGTGGCCAGAAGTCTCGAATACGGGCGCGGGGGTCATGATGGTAGTGTCTACCTCGAGCATGTGCTCCTCGACGATGAAGTGTTTCCGCCATTCAGCGATGATGTTGCTTTGGAGCGTTGAGCCCGGCGGGCCATAGTCGTAGAGACCGGCAACACCTGGAAGATAGCGTATGAGCATACAATCACAGAACCTCATAACTCGTAACTTCAGAGATATCTCGGACTAGCAGATACGTCGCACAAGACGTGATTGACGGTCGATACGAATCGACGACTTGGAGGAAAGTGCACATACAGGCGCGACGATGTGCGTGCTGTAGAGTATCACCCGTCGCTTTACCATATCCTCAATTTATGGCCATGGTGACGATCAGCCCCGGCCTTGCGCTGCGTCCTCACGGGATCTATTCCGGCAGTCGCTACGTGGCTGATGCTGAATGCACCATGGACGAGCACATCGCTGCAGTGTGCGAAGACCCCGTCCCGTATGCAGGAGCATCCGCAGAACAGGGACGTCCTACGCTCAACAGTCATCAGGGAGGGGGTTGTTACAGCCCTGCGATATCATGGTAGCGGCGGCGGTACAACTCTGAATAACGCAGAGGTGAACGCGGAACTCTGCATTGTGGAGCTGCCACAGAGAAGTGTCTGCCGCAACTCCTGAATGGGAGCGCTTACTGCTCGAATGGGTCGGGCTCGGTGCAATGCGTCCCGGCGACCCATAGGATTCGTGACAATAACCGGTGACTTCCATACTGCTAAACATGCGCAACCGAATGACCCCATCCCTCATGCGAAGCAGGGGTAGGCTGCGGATGCTTGTACGAATACCCAGGCGCTCCGTCCTCCAAGGGTGCAATCCGCTCGGAGAGACGCCAGATGTAGCCGTCCGCCACCCTTAGCTCGATCGATTCTCTTGCTCGTCGCGATGCATACGCGCACTCCCCCAAGCCGGCGTCCTCTCTCTTCACAACAAGTCGAGATCCACAAACGCATAGTGGCTAGATCAAGTACTCACCGCCGTAGATCTCGAACGCCGGTGCGTAGAAGAACCTGCGATTCAGCAGGGCCTCGAAGCGGGTCTTGTCGAACGGGTGGGCGGTCTTGTTGACCTGGATGTTGGCCATGTCGAGGTGCCTAGTGTGTTTCCAGCGGGCGAAGATGCGCGGCGGAGGAGTAAAAGTACAGGAGCAAGAGAGACGAGCTGCCCAGATCCGCATACACACCAAAAGCCCCAGAGTCCAGTGACTCCAGCAGAACTGATCAGGATAAACGCGACGCGTGACTCCTTTTTACACCGTCACGCTCTGTGACCCGCCGCGTCCTCGACCCGGGCCGCCCTCTCCCGCTTCTAAGCGCCCGCTTGGGGCAGAAAAAGATTCCGCGAGCTGTTGCCAGCGCCTGCTTAGCTGTCGGCAAGACCACATCGTAAATCGTCTTACCGGCGGCGGGTTTCATTGTTTAAACGACAAGATGGTTGGAAATAAGCAAGGTAAGAACATCAAGATCTTTTCGTTTATTTCCAGCCGCATCGCCGTGGACACCGGTTTTACGAGCGAGCCCCAAGCGAGGACCGCACATCTAGGCCCCGGCTTGGCACTCGCTGCAGAGACCCTCGTCTTCACCGCAGCGGTCTCGTCGCTCCCCCATGCTCCTTTCTCTCTAACCTCTTTCTTCTTTTTTCTTTGCTCGTTCTAGCAGCGGCCAAAATGGAGAACTCGTTCATGTACTCCGCCGACCCCTTCTCGCCTAGCCATAACCGCGGGCTCCTCTCCCGCCTGGTCAGCGCAATCCTCGCAACTGCAGTCATCCGATGCTGGCCGCTCTTGCTCTTCTTCTCTGCCTGGGCGACAGCCGTCTCGCTGATCAGCTACAATGTCTACAGCCTTGCCATCTCACCAACTCTGCTCACTGTGTAAGTGCCTCACTTGTCGTTCTTGGTTCCTTGTGGCATCCGTCACGCGCACACGACTGCTAGGCCCGATTCCGATTCAATCTCGATCGACGCGGTCTGTACGTTGTAGGAGCACGCATCTCAGAGCTTTTTTCTGCGCCGGTCTACATGCCCTCGCGTGTTCCTCAGAGGTCCCCGGTGGCTGCCGCCCATCCCATCCTACCGTACACGGACGGACGCCATAGCGCCTTGCCGGCCTGTCATCCGTCGAGCGTGCCGTATAACTATGCAAAGTACACATGCTGACGAGAATGACTTCATAGTATTGGTACCGTCTTGGGTTTCGTCATCTCATACCGGACAACGGCAAGTTTCGAGCGTTACAACGAGGGTCGACGTCTCTGGTCGCAGATCATCCTTGGCAGCCGCACATTGGCCCGTACGATCTGGTTCCATGTCCCCGGTATGTCCATCACAGACGACACTAACCGTCCCCGACTCTCATCGCGCGTGCTCTGCAGAAACCATGCCGGCTGCAAGCAACGATCCATCCACACTGGAACAGCGCAAGGCACGCGTGCTTATTGAGAAGAAGACAGTGATCAACCTCATCGAGGCTTTCGGTGTCGCCGTCAAGCACTACCTGCGCGGCGAGGAGGGGGTGTACTACGTCGATCTGTACCACCTTGTCAAGTTCCTGCCCTCGTACGCTCTTCCAGCGGGTCTGCCCTCCCTCGTCGACGTCACGTCCGCGGACGGCCTGTCTACGCACTCACCGATGCGCCGCCGCGGGGATAGCACTGCGGCGGACATGACCTCCCTGCGTGAAGAGGTCGCATCGCTCGAGGCGCCCGCCTCTCCGACCGCGCCCACTTCGCCGACCAGGGAGCTGCCGTTCCCCGCCACGGCGACGAGCCCGCGCAAAGTGAGCCACGTGAAGGTCGATCTGCCGCCGCGGACATCGATGAACGGACGGGGTGCGGCGGGACGTTCGTATGAAAGGGAGAAGCAGGGAGACAAGGCGTCGCTGTACTCGGGCGTTTCTGGTGTGCAAGACGAAAACTTCCTCCTTCCGGCACGCATGCCTCCGAAGTACCACTTGTTCGATTTGTTCCCGTTTTCCCTCCTGGTACATGCGTTGACGAAGAGGGGCCGCGACGTCAAGGTAAGTGGGGAGAGGACGGCTATATCTGAGTTGGTGCTGATTAGAGTGGAACAGGGCAAGAAGGCTGCTCGTATCCGTGCCAAGCTTCGGAGCAAGACTGTCACGCACAACCTACCGCTCGAGATTTCGCTGTACCTCGTGTGTATTCTGTGATCATGATTCATCTTGTTCCCATGCTGACACGCTTCAGAGCTCTTACATTGCAGCACTCCAGGATCGTAACGCGGTTCCTCCTCCTACTGCCAGTTTGTACCTTCTACTTCTCAAACTCCAGACACGAAGCTAATTCTCGTGTCAGCGAACCTCCTGAATGCATTGAATCAGCTTGTGGACGCGTTGACCGGCCTGGAACGAATCCTGACGACGCCCATTCCCTTCTCGTGAGTCTGAACGATGATGATGCCTTCGGTGCGGCTCCTCATCGCAACGTCTTTCAGGTATCGAGTTCAGCTTTGGAGTGTCACGGTTCTGTACTGCCTGCTTCTGGTATGGTCACACTCATTTCTGATCTATTCCTCCGCTGAGGGACCAATCTACGTCTAGCCCTTCCAGATCTGGTCTACGCTCAAGTGGCTCACGATCCCCGCGACGTGTCTCGCAGTACGTTACGCTGCTTCCTCGCTTCCGTGCGGGACCGCCTGCTCACTGCGCCGCGCCCGCCTCTGATAGAGTTTCATCTTCTTTGGGTTCCTGGTGGCTGGCGAGGAGATCGAGAGTAAGCATCGCTCGCTGTCGATCTCGCCTTTCATTTGATCGACTGCTCATTTGCCTCCTTGCTTGCGCGTGTGCCGCTCCTGCAGATCCGTTTGGTAAGTGTCCTGTCTCACGTCTGTTAGACTCATGAGACGGATATTGACGGCTGTTCCCCCTCGATCTAGGCTACGACAAGAACGATCTGGTACGCATCGAGCAGCCGCATGCCCGCCCACCGGTACCGTGCTTACGTCCCCTCCCGTCACACAGAACTTGGACCACTTCACGCACAACATCATCCGTGAGTCATCCCCGTTCGCCTGCGTGCGAGGGTCCGTGCTGACTCCGCGACGCGCGTGCAGGCAACGAGCTGCGGGCGATCACCGCGCTGCCGGCGCCGCACGTCGAGAGCTGGGCGTTCTCGCAGTTCAACGACCAGATCTTCAGCAACGACGAGCGCGTCCCGCCCGACGAGTGGATGCAACGCGGGCTTGGGCGCATCCAGGTGGCCCTCGCGACGATCTGATCTCCCGGCGGACATGCACTGCTCCCATCGCCTTCACTTCGCTCTGGATGCTTTCATCTTTTGCTCGTTGACGACCGACACGACACCCGGTCTGCTATGCAGCCACGGACTAAAATCACTTGCGGTGCCCTAAGGCGCCTCCACGGACGGTCTCGGCTTAACATCTCCTCGTTGTTTCCCCTTATGTTTCCCCTTGCATCTACATCTCCACACGGCTTGCTTACTAGAGTACATACCATAGACTGGCATGGATTTGGCTCCGGATTTCCGCTCATTCACCGCACATAGTACGCACGCACGTACGTACATATTTAGACCCCAACACATACACACTCGCATTCGTTCCTCGTATCTATAACATCCATGCATCGCTCGTGCTAATACATCCACCACGGCGTCTACCGTCATCTTCTGCCTGCCTCGCTCCTCTGTGCTGCCAGGCTACGCCGGAGACTGGATAATGGCGTCGCGGAGTGCGACGCGAGCATGTGATCGCGATTGAACTCCGTAATTAATGAAGTAGGCGCCTATGGTGGCTGAACGGTTGTGTTCCGTTCGCATTGTCCTTCATTTGCCCCCTCTTCTCTATCCTCCTCCTCCATCTTGCGCACAACCGAAGCTAATGGCTGGAATTTATCTGAGCTTTTTGGCTCACGGATACCGGAATCTCTGGTTGCGCAATGCCGGCCGACAAATGGGGCGCTTCCCTTCGCGGTGGCTAGTGCCGCAGCACGAACGGTGACTTTGTCTACAGCTTGACTTTGAGAGCCACTGTCTTACGCCCGGCGAACACGCCCCTCGTTTCCTTGTATCTGCAGATAAGACGCCATCATGAAACAAGAGTAAGTCATGACAATTGGTGAGTCTCCATTGCGCGTCGAGATACTCAGGCTCCGGATCGTTCACTGTGGCTAGCGGCTCCGTATTATCTGGTTACTCTGCTCTGGTGCTCTGATGCTGAGACCTATTCTGAAGGCGACCTCCCTTCGCCGGTTATCGCAGTACAACGTACTGCAATGTGTCAAGACACAGGTATAGCGGCTCCGAGTACAAACGTACGCGTCTCGATCCAGTGGCGCCGGACAATTCACCAAGGTGTCTAAACGCGGCTTGCTCTGTTACGACAACTCTGTTGCTGGGTCAATTGGAATCACCAATCCTGTCTGAGCAGTGCTACGACGTTGCCTGTGCGAACGAGCGGTAGGTTCGGTCCAGGTAGTACAAATCCGGCGAATTAACGCACAGGTTGGATCCGCGCCTCCTGAGGCCGCTTTTTGGAGCTTCCTGCGGTCTACAAGCGGCACCGGATCGTACGCGGGCTCCGTCAAGGCTCGGGCGGTGAATTCATTGTGCACGCTGTATGACAAGCTATCCGCGCTGGGGCGGGGCTGCGGAGCGCAGACCCAGAGAGGGCAAAGCGGGCGATCTTGCCACGCGTGCTATGGAGGCGAGGAGGAGGATTGGTAAGCGCCGGAAGGCGTGCAGTTGACTCGGGGAGATGGCCCGCTCTCTCCTTCATAACTTCCGCACGCCCCCCACGCTCTCTCACATCCTCCTCCTCCTCCTCCCCGCCGACAATCCTCATATTTATGACACAGTCTGTCACCGAATCCTCCATCTCGCCCTCTCCGTTCAGTCCGTTCTCGACGTACTCGGTCGCCAGCGGGGTCACTTCCGATGGTGAGATCGCCCACGTTCCTCCTCTTTTATCCGCTAAAGAATCCCCCGTCGTAGACGCACCAGACCTCGGCGCATTCACCACCGTCTTCCGCGCGCTGAACAACTTCAACCCGCGGGTGCAGCCCAACGGCCCCAACGCGCGTGGTGCAACGCCCACCTCCACTTTCACCCTCTCTCAGTCCGACGACTCAGATCCCGTCCAGGGCCCATCGGGATGGGCTGCCCGACGAGTCACATCCTATCACACCACATCTCTCCCCGGCAGTCCGGTACGTGGCCGCTCGGTCCATCCTAGCGAATCCGATGCAACTGCTTCCGACTACGACGACGGTACGGAGCTCGAGGTGCCCATCGAAGACGAGAACTCGATGGATCGTCCCTCCTTGGGCTATCTGGACCAGACCCTGACCTATATTGCTGCCGAGAGGGAGAAGCTTGCTGCGAGGAGGGAGTTCCGCGGGAATAGCTCGACGACATCCGACAGTGCTTCGCCCCTCGTTGTACCCCCCACTCGCCGTAAACGGCGGCGCAAACGCAACCGCTCTGCTCAAGATACCCAACGCAGCTCTCTTGTGGAGGACAACGTGGAGTTGACAGCAGGCCATGGTGATGGCGTCGACGCAGCCAGCGCTGATAACGAAGAAGACAGCTCCTCATCCTCAGTAGACGCCTCCTCATCCTCACCCGTGTACAAGACCACCCCTGCTACCCCTGCGATTCTACGGAAGGAGAAGCAGAAGCAGCGAGCGGTGGCCGACCATAACCCCCGACTTCATCACAGCAAGTCTACCCCCACTCTCAAACCGAATCCGACGCTCCATGTTATGACCAAGTCTTTTGATGCCCGCACTATCCAGCTACGCACACTAGCTCATAAGCTCAGATTATTGTTCCCTTCCGAAGCCAAGGCCCTCCTCGCTATTCTATCACGCGATTTCACTTCCGCCTTAACTTATGCCGATCCCCGTGGACCTGTACCTCAATCTCACGACACCCTCATCCATGTATTCATCGATCAGTACGCATCTTCGTTCATTTCCCCTTTCACAGCCTTTGCTCATCCCCCTTCATCTATAGCTCTAATATTCTCATTGGCTTCGTCTCATATGTCAAGAAGCATCTACAGCACGTCTTGCGCAAGTACAAGCAGGCGCACCTTTCGCATGCGGCGCTTGCCCTCGTCTTGGAACGTGGCCGTCCGGTCACACGGCGTGTGCTCGTCACGTCCTCTCCCCTATACCAGCCCATGCACTCCGCCGAAGAACTCGGTTACGAAGTGCGTATCTACGCTCGTGTCCCCGACACCGGCGATGGCGCCGACCGGCAGCGGCAGCCACACCACGGCCGCACCGACAGCACCGGCGCCAATATTCACCACGCCGCCTCCCCTCGTGCCCGCGGTCGTACAGCAACGCATGCCCGCACGCATTCACAGAAGGCCGCCGGCAGCAGCAGCGCTAGCGCGAACGCAAACGGCAACTCGACGTCGACGGACTCGGACAGCGCAGGCGCAGCGACGCGTGTGCGGTACCGCGAGCAGGGCGTGGACGAGCTGCTGCAGCTGAAGCTGCACCAGGCGATCGCGGCGGTCGACGTCGCGCCGCCCGGCGGGACGATCGTGCTCGCGACGGGGGACGGGAACGTGGGACAGTTCAACGAGGACGGGTTCCTCGGGTGCGTGCGCACGGCGCTCAAGAAGGGCTGGTGCGTCGAGCTGTACGCGTGGGAGGGCGGCCTGAGCCGCGCGTGGTCGCGCGAGTTCGGCGAGTGCGGGGGGTTCAAGATCTTCATGCTCGACGCGTACGCGGCGGACCTGCTCGAGATCCCGGAGGGCGTTGCGGCGGGGTAGGGGTAGGAGGGGCGAGTGGAGGGTGGAGGGTGGTTCGGGAGGCACGCAGCACCGGCGTTATGCTTTGAGCCGGGAGTGCTTCGAGCGGTTGTGTGTGGGGAGATGGTGAGCTGTTGGAGTGCGGCGAGGTCTGCAGCATGTACGCTGACAGGACACGGTGGTCCTTGTGTAGGCTATGGTCCGATGACGATGGCGTTGCGATGAGACGCATACGCATACGCCTGTTACCCCGCATTTTTCTTGTCGATGTGTATGTACGTTCTGCTGGCGTAGTGTAGTCCGCCAATATCTGTATCGGAGAGGAGTAGAAGCATATATCCTGTATATCCTGGATATCGTGAGGATGGGTACGATTGTACCACAGCTTGCACCCAGGATCTGGAATCAAGTGGACCTGCTCTCGATGCAGATGCCACGCAAAGTACGCATGTGTTTCCTCGTCGAGCGACAGCGAGCATCTTTCAGGGCTTCGCGCACTGGTGCATATAATAGCAGCGATACAAATGTCGAGTCGTTGATAAGAGAGCCACGGAGGCATACAATGGATACACAGACCAGTCCGTCGGCAGCACAATTGGCGAGCACAGTAATTCGTACAGACCCCTTCTCCCCTCGCGCCCCTGCCGGCTCTTCCCCGCCCTTACGCACACCAAGAAACCCCATCCGCCCCCTCTCGCGCTCAGTTTGCTGAGCGTAACGTTGTCATGGCCGCGCGCGTCTTGAGCGAGAGAGAACAATAAGATGATAACCACCACCATCGCGAGGCACCCGCTCCGCTCGCACGGTGTGTACGGCTGCTGCTGCGCCGCACACCCGCGCACTCAGAACACTTGAAAAGGAAGGCGGACCAGAACAGCTGGACAGATCGGAGAGAGAGATAACGGAGCGGCCAGGGCCAGAACAAGAGAACCGAACCAGGATCCGGACAACGTTGGGGGACAACGTGTATTGGGCATTGGCAATGGCAAGGGGGGCGGGCGCCGGGCCCGCCGCCCGAGAAGCTATGGACCGTCGCGCGCGCTGAGCCTGCTGCCGACGACGCCCACCGCTACCGCACCGCGCCGGGAAAACCGAGACCGAGACCGAGACCGTCGGAGAGAATATCGTCGTCCACTTCGCACTCGCACCGCGCGCGAACGACCGCGCACCCTCGGGCACCGGTGGTGCAGCGCGCACAGCACGCCGGCCAGTCCGCCCTACGGCAGACCGGACTAACACACCACCACCACACGGTGCCCCCGAAGGCGCATCGCATCGCTCGCTACAAAAGCACCCGCTCTTCCTCACTCCTCACGACCCGCGTCGTGTGTCCTCTACCCCGGCCCGCGCACTATCGCCGCTACAAACGCCGCTGCCACGGCCGCCGCGACACACCGACGCGCACGGCCGCGGCCTAGCGGCCTAGTAATCCATGGGCATGCTGCTGCTGCCCGGTTGGGGGGCGTCCTGGTAGCCCTCGCTGGATATCTGCCCGATCTTCATGAACGCGTCGTAGAGCGCGGGCACGACGAAGGGCTGGCGCATTTCGCGCTTCACGTCCTCGACCTCGGAACGGCGGGCGCGTTCGGCCCGCAACGTTGCCTCTGAGAGCTTGCGCGCCTCCGTTTCCTGGGAAAGCTGCTGGCGCAAGGCTGCGGGCGAGATAGCGGAGAAGCAAGGTGGCGGACGTGGCGGGGAGGGAGAACCGAGTGCAGGTCGATCGTCAGGGCATGCAGATGCGGACGATCGAGTGCGCGGCAAGAGCAGTGCAATGCATGAGCGGACGTCAAGCATGCAGATGCACGAATGGGAAAGGAATATGGAAGGGGGAGGTCACAATCGGCACTCTGGAAACATTCGAGCAGACGAGCACGCACCAAGAACCTCAGCTTCAAGCTCGCGCAATTTGAGGAGATCCGCGCCGTTGCTGGGACTCCCGCCAGTCATGCTAGGCGGTGTGGCGTCCTCGGGTCCCAGGGGGATCTGCTGGCCTGCAGCGCGCAGGTCCGCGGCGACGTTCCGCCCACGCGCTTGCAGTGCAGTGATCTCCCGACGGATGTCCCACAGCTCACGCAGCGTTGGCACGCGCGGTGTGGTGGTAGCGGGCCGGGCGAGGCTGGCCCCTACACTAGCGCTAGTGCTTGCCATGCCGGCAGTGTGGGCAGGAGCGCTGCTAGAGGGGCCAGGCGGGGTCAACGATGGGATCGGAGGCGGGGCGTTGGAGCTGGAGGCCATGGAGGGCCCCGCTCCGAGGCTCATGTTACTGCTCGCCGGATGGTACTGGCTCTGTGGCGGAGGGTTGTTCTGCAAAAATGCATGCGCAGTGGTGCTCCTCACACCCGCCTTCTCAAGCAGTGCCTGCAGATTGGGGATCTGCGGCTGCTGAGGCGGGTTGGACAGTGGCTGCCGCAGTAGCATGGATAGCTGATCTGAAGACGCAGGCTCGTGTTTGACCGGCATAGGCTTCGAGGGGAGGATTAGGAACGGCTGGATGAGATCGAAGATGAAAGACACTCACTTGGGCAGTGGACGAAGGCGTAGCTTTCTGCAAGAGAGACTGAAAAGCGGATGACTGGCTGAGCTGGAGGAGAGTCTGTTGCGTGGTATCGGGCACGCCCATACTCTCGTCACTGCCAGCGGGAGGAGATCGAGGCATCTTATGATCGCCGTAGTCCATGGAGTGGCCCGATGGGCCAGGAAAGTCGGTAGCCATCCTCTGTGCCAAGGGAGAGACGGCGTGGCGGGCTTGGGAGATGGTAGTTGGATATTTGGGCGCCTTGCCGTAGGATGATTCCTGTTTATAGGAAGAAGTCTGATACGGTGGCGGGTTCTGAAATTCGGGCTTATTGTATGTCTTCGGCTTGTACGGCTTCTGGGACAAGTTTGTTGTGTGCATCACGCCACTAGAGAGCGAGCGTCAGAGGGAGGATCTGTCAACTGACCTTTCCAGGCGGGCAGGCCGACGTACTCTTCGTTCAGGGAAATGTATCGTCTTGCGTGGCGTCAGAAAGATGCCAGAGAGCAGATGTGGCGACGGCTTACATGGACCTGTCGACGAGGAATGCAGCCTCGGCCTTTGCTTTCGCAAATGCATTCTGCACCATACGGTGCGTGTCCTGGGAGAGCGTCAGCGCACTGGTGGCTGCGGCGGGCCGAAGAGATGACTCACACTATCCCGGTCAACGTAGTAGACACAGAGCATGAAGCCAGACTTTTCGATAGGCTTCTGTTCCTGCGGTACGGGGAAACCATAGAAGGAGAGATCATCGATGAGGCCCTTGGTGTACTCTGCAGCAAGGTCATCCCGCAGGAGCATGCGGGCGCGATCGCCTATATACTGGACGCGGACGACGAGCTTCATGCGCTGTGAGTTCAACTGGGAGCGACAGCAGGAGAGAGAGGGACGAGAAAGCGCAGAGGCGGAGGCGATAGGTGGAGATGGTCGTGGTGGGCGAAGACAAGGAAGTCGAGAGCCCGGCCGAGTCCACAGGCGCCCGTCTCCCCCTTTTGGAAAAAACAATGTCGACAGCGCCGCCCTCGATCGGCGATCGATCGTGTGACCCTGCATCATGTGCCGGGCACAGCCACCGTGCGCGCGACGCGTCGCGGGCGCTTCTCTCTCCTTTGTCTGTTCCACTTTCTGCGACGATGGCCGCCCTCTCTCCCGCCCTGCGCAGCGCGCTCGCTGCTTCTCCACACTACGAGCTCGTGGTCGCCCACCTGTCTGCGCTGCTGCTCTCCCACCCTCCGCCTTTTGTCTTCGTCCATGATCCGGAGAACGTCCGGCTCACTTCCTCTGTCGTCGCTTCCACGCTCGAAGCCCTGCTGTCCCAGTCTGATGCTCAATCGGTCATCTCCTGTGCCCGGGTGGACGCGGTCGCATGCTTCTCTCCTAGGATATTGTTTGATACCGTACTCAATGCGCTGGCCGGCTGGACACCTGACTGGGACGAAGGCGCGCTGAACTGGCCTGGGACTGCCGACGCACGGCGCCATAACGACAATTTCGACGCGTTCGTGCACGGTATCCAGGAGATCTACGCGCAAATGACCGCTCGAACTCCTGCTGTCAACGGGAAAGGCAAGGAGAAGGCGGCTGGGAATGCACAGAGTACCCGCAGAATGGTTCTCGTCGTAGAGCGAGCCGAGCGCCTCAAGGACAACCTGCCCGACCTTCTCGTTCCTTTGACCAGACTTGCAGAACTGGTGAGTGATGCAACGGTTGCAGCGTCTACTGGCACTTGCGCCAAGGAAGCGTGCTCGCATGTAGAGTCTTAACCATGGATGTCTCCAGACCCGAGTTGATATAACCACGGTATTCATCTCCGAGAACCAGTGGCAAGACATCCGTCCACCTCTCCGCGCTGCGCCGGAGCCCTACTACATCGACGTACCCTTCCTCTCCAAGCAAGGTCAGCACTATTGTTTGACGGGTAGTCCATGCTCTAACAACATATGGCTGGTGCAGCGACCCTTGACCTTCTCGCGTCCTCGTTCCCTGTACCCTCTCCCAACGAGGCCGCCTCAAGCTCTACGGACCCCGGTGCATACCACCCCGCGCTCCGACCGCTGTATGCGCACTTCATCGCGACTCTCTACAGCGCCTGCGGGCCGTTCACACACGACCCCGCCGAGCTTGCCTACATCGCCGCGGCGCGCTGGCCAGGATTCGTCCAGCCTGTGCTGGACGCACACCGCCGCCGCCTGGTAGCCGAGTATGAACACGCTGACAAAGGCGAAGACGAAGACATCGCAACGCTCAAGCCACCGACCGAAGACGTGCGCCTCCGCCTCACTCGCCTCTTCTCGTCCTCCCTCACCGGCGCGCTCGAGGCGCTCCACCCGCGCCTCACGCACGCGGCGCACTGGGCGCACACGCACGCGCCGCGCACGAACCCCGCGCGGAGCGACCTGCGCATGTTCGGCCGCGGCCTCGACGAGCGCGCGAAGCGCCGCCGGCGCAAGGTGGGCACCCCGCGGAAGCCGAAGCCCGGCGCGACGGGGACGGCCGTCAAGGTGCGTGCTCTGCTTTATCTCGGATTCTAGGAATGGGCGCGGTGTTGACTACGGGCAGATCCCGCAGCGGCTGCTGGGCCCGACGACGTTCCCGCTCGACCGGCTCCCCGCGATCCTGGGCGTGCTGCTGGAGGAGAACGACGCGGACGTGCGGCCGGCGGCGCCGCAGTACTCGCTGCCCGGGGAGTATACAGAGATGGAGATCTCGCGCGTCGCTCTCTACGCGAATGTACGTCGCCCCACAGTTAGGCAAGGCAGCGCGCAAGTCGACTGACGCGACCGATGTGGCAGGTGATGGAGCTCGCGAGCATGCGCCTGCTGGTGCGGACGTCGCCGGCGGACAGGCTCGACGGGACGCCGATGTTCAAGTGTGGCATCGGGTTCGAGCTCGCGAGCAAGCTGGCGCGCGATCTCGGGATCGTCCTGAACGACCTGATGTATGAGCCACTATGATGCGGCTGCATCCGGCACTCGCAGGCAAGATCGCGTTTCTCATGATCTCATATGGCCACATTTCTGACAGTCAGATACAGCATACATGCACAACGATGCACTACATACTCTACAGTACAACACAGGACGATTTTCATGTATTTATACAAGGCACTCACCGACATACTGATATCCTCTCCCACGTCCGCAGTGACAGTCGCCTGTCGCTCAGATGAGGTCGACACCCATGTATCCGCACACGCCAAACGCGACCGCGGTGGCGAGGGCAATGACCGCGACGCGGTTCACGAAACTGCGCACGGTCTGCTGCCGCGCGCCCGCGGCGCCCGCAACGTCGATCGCCGCCACGTCCGCCGTCGTCAGCTCTGCAACGAACAGACAGTACCACCCCTCAGCACCCCCTCCTCTTCCATTCGAGAGCGGCAGCAGACGCACCGATGTCGCCCGCGGCGAGGTAGCCCTCGAGGCGGTCCTTCTTCGTGCTCGAGGTGACGACGACGACGCCCTTGCTCTTCGCCCACGCGAGGAGGACCTGCTCGGGCTTGACGCCGAGGCGCGCGGCGATCGCGCCGACGGGCTTGTCGACGGGCCCGCCCGGCTGGTGCGTGAGCGGGATGAGCACGCTGTACGCCTCGCTCACGATCCCGTGCGCCTTGCCGAACTCGACGATCGGGAGCTGCGTCGCGTGCACGTACGGGTGCAGCAGGATCTGGTGCACGCTCGGCGCGTCAGCGTGCGTCATGCGCAACCCCGGCTGGGACGGGGGGGGGATGGAACACACTTGGTTTGCGACGGGCTTGACTTTCGCGGAGTTGAGCAGGATCTGGAGCTCGGGCACGCCGAAGTTGCTGACGCCGATGCTCCTGCGGGGCGCGAGGACGTCAGATCAGGGGAAGCGATACCACATCGCCCGGAGAGGGAGGGGGACGGACTTTACGAGGCCGTCCTGCTTGAGCTTCTCCATCTTCGCCCACGCGGTGGGGATGTCGGGCGTCGCGAGGCGCGGGTGGTGGATGAGGTACAGGTCCACATAATCGACGCCGAGCTGCACGAGCGCGTGCTGTCAGCGCAAGGCCGCCGCGCCGCCGCCGCCGCAGTGGGGGAGGACTCACGAATTTGAGGCTGTTCTGGATGGACGTCTCGATGTCGAGCCCGTCGCGCCCTGAGAACTTGGTGGTGATGTAGATGTCCTTGCGCGGGAGGCCGCTCTCGCGGATCGCCTTTCCCGCCTCCTCCTCGTTCCGGTACGCCTGCGCGGTGTCTGCGCGGGGTGAGCTCATGACATAGTCGAGGTGAGCAGGGTATGCGCACCAATGTGCGAGAAGCCGACGGAGATGGCCTGGTCGACGTAGTCGGTGGCCTGTGCGCCGCCGCCGAGCGTCCAGGTGCCGAACGCAACGCTGGGAATGCTCGTCCCTGCACGCATGAATGCATGTATGTATGCTATGAGCGGCCGCGTCACTGTACTTGTGTCATACTGTGCGCACCGTCGTTCAACTTGATGAGCTCCCAAGGCATGGCGAGGCGGTGGTGATGGTGGTGGGAGACGAAGGGGGGTCTACGCACGGCAGCAGGCTCACGGGTCGACAATGTGGGGTTATATTTGGAGTGAGAAGGGCCTTATGGCGCAATCAATAGCGTTATAGGACACGGTAAGGGAGGGGTCAAGAAGGGACACGCCCGCCTTCTTATCTCGCACGACCATGCGGGCGGCATGCCGCGACGCGCACCGCGACACGGTCAGGTGACCACCAACGACGAGTCGCTGGCTCGCACGGGCCACTCCTGGCTCCTCTCGCACAACTTGTCGAGCTTCGCTAACCAGCTTCTACGTCCCGCTCGACTCTGCGACGCGACTATATCCACGAGGTCTCCTCTGCCGCGTGGACTATACTGTAACCTCTACCGGAAGTGATCAGCATATATAGTACCCGTGAGGCTGTCCGACCCGCAAGCTCAAGTTCCGTAATCGGTATGTACCACAATCCCCGTACTCATTACTGAGGCTAACGTCCTCGACGAACCTTGGCGCGACTTCTAGGTTAGCTGACCGCTGCTACTCAGCTTCAAGGGCTGGACCAGGACGCTCGCAATCATCTTAGCAGCCAGAGTAGTGTTGATGATCTAAGCGATGAAGAGGACGAGTCCAACAAACTACAGTATGGATTATCGGAGACTCGATGCCGGAGAACGATGAGATGGGCACCATCTGCGTTTCCTATGCGTCGCGTTTGACCTGAAGCTCTACGGGAAGCTCATCGGGCTCGGGGGGGCGGGGGGGGGGGAGCCGGCCGCGAGTGGTTCGCAGACGCTGTCAACGAGGACTCTGCGAGACCATGCAACGACGAGCGCGCACCAGCTTCGTTGCCTGGTGAAAGAAGGTGGGATATTGTGAACACCAGACTCGGGGGGTTAACGTTGAGATGTGCCTATGCAGCCCCTAGCTCACTCTCAACGCGGAAAGACTCACAATCCGTGGCGGTAAGATGGGGTTAACACTGACATTGCCACAGGTCGCCGATCAGTTGAGAATACACCGAAGCACAGGCCAGGCGCGAGGACGTCGTATGCGTAAGTGAGAAGGCTTCTGATTCGCATTGTGGTCACACGGAGGTGTGGCTGGATGCCATAGAAGCCTGTTTCCTCTAAATCTCCTCGTAAATTTGGTCTTAACTTAGGACAGCTCGTGGAAAGGTGTGAGCCGTGATCGTATGCAGGCCCTTGCCCCGTTCCCCCGCTTCCCACTCGTTCACGTCTCGCCAATCCGGCGGGGACGTAGACTGTTCCTCCGAGCGGTACACCCGTACGCGTTTCCTCGCTACGACTTCCACGCCTTCCCTACCTCTTGTGGCTCTCGTTGTGAAGAAGGCATATTGACGGCTTCAGTGGTGAGTGCTACAACCCCTTTTTGAGATATGCTTGCACATGATGTGCCTGACTGAAGGCTAGCAGAACCTGGAATGGATTTCGAAACGGTTTCCGGCCTGATCGAGGACATCAGAGGGCTCATTGAGACCAGCTTGAACGCAATCACTCAGAGGGACCACGAACTGGAGGTGAGCAATTTAGTCATCAGGCTCAGGGAACCGGCACTCAAGCTCAAGTGCCCATCGCCAACAGGGTGTCTTCGTGCACCGCGACCTCGTGTTGGACCAGATAGCGGCCTTGCACTCTGTCGTAGAGGACAGCTTCAAGCTGCACGCGCAATGTGGAGACACCGGCCGCGGGGTGAGCGACTGTCGACCCTCGCAGGACCGATATCCGTGTCCGTCTTGACTGATCCCCAAGCCGCAGTTCGCGCTCCTCCAACCGACTTTCCTCGGCGCACAGCTCAGGAATCTCCACGCCGTCGTGCAGGACCTGCGATCTCTGGAGGGTCCGGGGGCAGGAGCCGGTAGCAGAAAGGTCAGCCCGCATGCATACGATGTCGCTCAGCCATGCCTCACCGGGCGAATGCTCACTGCGATACGTGCAGCTGCGGCTACAAGCGCTCAGCGACAGCTTCATCCTGAACATCATGCGAAGCTTGTACCAGCCCGCCGTTGAGAACATAGACCTGTGCGCCGAGAAAGACCTCGATGTCCGCTCGGTAGGCAATCCGAGACCGCGCGGCGCGTCTGTCCGACTCAGACGTTCTGATCGGCGCGATGCAGCTGAACGTCATGAAGCCCTCGTTCGTCAAGATGCTCATGCGGTGGTTCCTGCAAGTCGTGGAGTCCCACGTCGCTCGGAACCAAGAAGCGGCCGCCGCCATAGACATGGTGCGCAGTGGTCGTGCTCTCCTTTCAGAGTTGGGACGTCCCTGTCTCACAAACACGCCGCGGTCGTGTCTCTGTCCAGCGCGAAACATCGGACAACGCTACGACAGCCCTCCGCAACGAGGTAAACGCGCTCCGAGCTGCAGAGGCCGAGATGACTGCCAAAGCGACAGCTCTCGAGTCTGCCGTCGGCAACCTCGAAAAGCACAAAAATCATCTCGAGGGGGTATTGCAGGCGTCGCACACAGCCCTCGGGAACCTCAGGGAGGAGAAACGCCAGCTCGAAACAAACTTCAAGGCGTCCGAGACCGCCGCCCGCGCTGCGGTCCAGGCCCTCCAGGCCGAGGTTGCCAGTCTGCGCGCCGCGAACGAGGACTGCGCGCGGAAGGTGAGCGTCCACTGACACAAACGTCTCGCTCTGCGTTGGGACCTCACGGTGATCGCTGCAGATCACGTCGCAGGACGCGCAGCTCGCGCGCCTCAGGGAGCAGGCCGAGGCGCGTGCGCGCGACATGGGCGCGCTCACGGCTTCGCTGCTGCGCGAGGCGCCGCCCCCGGGCCCGAAAGCGGGTCCCGTGTTGCGGCTGAAGATCGTGCCCCCGGTGAAGGTGCCGCACCGGAACATGGCGCGTGGTTCTCCTAGAGTCGTGATCGCTGGTCCGTCGCGGGCCACCAAGTTGGAAGGACTATCGAGGGCGCATGCCGGCGTGAGTAGCCAGGAGTTGAGTGAAGAAGAAGATGACGAAGACGAAGATGAAGACGAGGAAGGCTCAAAGGGCGAAGGCGAGGACGACGAAGAGGAGGAGAACCAGGTTGATGAGGAGATGAGGGGCACGACAGATGCTCTAGAAGCTGAGCTCCTCGAGACCAAAGCGAAGGTATGTTTGCGAGTGCGGTGTATACCCGATGCTCATGCTACCGTCATCTCAAGCTTCAGGCTGCGCTGAAGACTGCTGCGCGTTTGGAAGTCGAGCTGTTGCTCTGGCGCGATCTCCCGACTGGGGTAAGTCGTGGCTGATGTCCTCGAGTCGATCGCAAATGCTTGACTGCGCATCTACCGCAGGTCGGAGGGACGTCAACCCAATCAGCTGCACCCCGGATACCACCATCGCTCACGTCGTAAGTCCCCCCTATAATCCAATCTTACAACCCGGTGCCTATGCCAAACAACACCCGTCGCAGAGCGAACCTCTCCGCCATCGGACTGCTCGCGCTGCCGAACCGTGCCCGAGGGCTTGCACAACTGCCCGAAGTGCATGTCAACATCCCACCCAACTTGGGCGGCATGAACGGCGCCTTCAACCGCACCTCTATCAGGAAAGTCCTTGGCGGGTCCGTCGGCGGGCTCTTCGTCAGGTGCGCCCTGTGCACACAAATGTCACACCATCGAGCATATAGCTCACGGCCAGTGACTCCTCCGGGTCGCACGCTGTCCGCCCGCCAGATGCACAGATAGCGCGACGCCACTTGCAGACGCGCACGACATCAGCTCCTTCCTGTGCGCGCGAATGGAGATGAACCCGTGGCTCCCCGCGGGGCCCGGCCGCCACGGCTTCCTGCAGACGTGGTTCGACAAGGAGACGGAGCTGCTCGTGGACGGCAGCCAGCAGCACCTCTTCGTCGGCGTGGGGAGGTGGTTCGGATACTGCGGGCTGTACCGCGTCTCGCGCGTGGAAGACCTCACCGTGAGCGAGTGGAACATGCTGCCCTTCCCGGTGAGCCTCGCCGTCCCCCCTTGACGCGCGTTTTCGCCCCCTGCCACACTCGCCGGTTGCTAAGCGCTGTTGCTCCCGCGGACGTGCAGGCGAAGGTAGCGTACGCGGACATCACATTGGCCAAGAGGAACCTGGTGCTGGAGGGCGAGTCCGAGTCCGCACGGCTGCAGGAGGTGTTCGACCGCTACGAGGCCGGCGAGCTGCGGCTGCCGTGCGTGCGGCTGCAGTGCGTCGGCTTCGACGAGAAGTTCTACCAGGCCATCGTCGGCGACAACCGGAGCCATATGTACCCCAACGGCGCGCCCGCCGTCTCGCCTGCCAAATCCGAGGGAGGCAGGAAGCGCCGCAGGGTGACGTCGTACAGGGAGGATACGCAAGACGATGAGAGCGAGTGAAGCGTGCGATTGGATGCGCCTCTCGGAGCTGTGGTCCTCGTCGTTTGGTACGTTGTCAGACCTGTCCTTTCTTAATAGTGTTGTGCTAGTATTCTATCTTGATGTTGTATGATGCGGGTGCGCGATCGTCTAGGGCACTACGGGAAGGGTAGATTGCAGATCAAATGCAGCAGGATAGGGTACATTAGGAAAACCAAATAGTGTCGCCGCACCATAGGGCCGGGACGAATATATCATCATCGAGAGTCGAGCAGAACGTCCTGCCGCTGGCTACTTGCCGGGCTGGTATACACCGTAGGATCCGCTAAACTTGAACTCGCCGGTGTCGGACCAGCGCACGGTCACGTCGCTGCTCGTAATGTATAGCGTATCGTACCTGGCACAGCACGGAACAACACGAACACATCAGATTCCGGCGACAAAACCGGTAGCATCCATCCACGCACCTGACGGAGCCCGTAATGGGGCCGACGAGCTTTTGGAACTCGTCGGTGCTGAACTTCTTCATCTTGAACTTTGGAGGCCCGCCCAAGCCCAAGAGCGCCCCGAACACCTCCGGATCGGGGCAGATGCCGTCGTAGGACCATTTCGCGGAGCCCGTCTTGCACGAAGGCTTCCACTGCGCAGGTGCGGGGACGGTGTTGAGCAGAGGTGCATATGTATGCGTAACGAAAGCCCCGTACCGACATCTGTTTCTTGATCCCGCTCTGCGCGGCACGCCTGATCTTGTCCGCGGCGGCCTCGAGCTCCGCTGGGGACTTGGTCGGCTTCGCGGCCACGGCCGCCGTGCTGCTCCCCGCGACCGACGCGCCCGCGCCCGTCAGCTGCGCGAGCTGCTCCTCGAGCGAGCGGGCGTATTTCGCGAGCTCGACGAGGGACTTGCGGACGGCCTCCTCGTTCCCGGAGATGGGGTACGACTTGGGGTTGGCGAGGATGGAGTTGACGACGGCGATGGTGGCAGCGTGGGCGTTCCCGCCGCGGGCCTTCTTGGCGGCGGGGGCGGGCGCGCCGTCGTCGCTCTTGCGCTTCGAGCTGGACGGTTGGGAGGCCATAGCGCGCGACGTCGACAAGGCTGGTGGTGAGGAGGGAGACAAAGGCAAGGGCGGAGGGCACTAACTTAGCTGGTGGCGGTCACCGGGACAGGCCGTTCTGGGCGGTGTAACGCGTCGGGTCACGATACGCGTCGCTTGCGCGTGCAGCGACGCGTCGCGTGATGTCACAACGTAGAGTACTTCAAGGACAGTCGGACTCGGAGCGTACGCTGAAGGATCTCGCTCACTGGCAGCTTACTGACACGGCGTGGGTGTTTGTGTACGCTGACGATGAGTACACCCCGGGGACTCTTGCAGGTGCTTGCAGAAGCTTGCGAACTTGACTCCTCATAATGTATGGACGTTTACTGAGGAAGCAGGGTACCGTCCACGCATGCTTCCTCCTCAAGGAGCTTGGGTCCCTGGCCAAGTACGTCCTCGTCACAAGCTTCCTCAAATGCAGATATCCTGCGTGTTATCGCTCGGTATGACGCTGATGCATCTGCCTTCGCCTCAATATATGTGCTAGGGCAACCAAGATACGAACACGGAGTAGCATCAGCATCTGCGAGCGTGCATCCTGGGACGCAGTCCCACTGGCATCGCTACGTACTTCCTTATCCGCATCAATATGCGTGCGTGAGAGGTGGCCCAGATGGGCGCGCACACGGTCAAGCTAGTGCAGGAGGTATGAGGAACAGTTCGCAACAATATCGGACCTCGCAGAGGGAAGCCTACCACCGAAAGAGGTCCGTGGTATCCGACGGCACTTTCTGCCAGCGATGTTCACCTGAGACTCCTATCTATGCACAGGCGTCGCGATTTATAGAGCCGGTGATCTCGCGGCGAGGTTGCCAGAGTCATCGATAGCATTGCTAGCTGCGGCTGAAGTGCTAGGGCAGGGGTTCGATGTCGAGAATTGAAGAGTCGACCGTCGAGGCATGTGGAAATGGCATGGGGCGTCTGAGGGTAATCACACGACTCACGACGATGTGAATGGAAGTCGCCCGGCCGATTGGGGTTTTTGCCTACCCTGGTACGCATATATACCGTGGAACAGCACTACCTCTAGGCAGCAGTGAGTATAGTATCTCCCAATTACATAACGACACAGTCCGAGAAAACTATCACCGGGGAGAGCTAGTCCTGCGAGCTGCGCAGAATCTAGTTCTTACTCTGGAGTTTCCCGTACGACCCGCTGAACTTGAATTCGCCAGTGCCGGTCCAGCGAACGGTGACTTCCGCGCTGGTGATGTACAGCGTGGCGTACCTGTCAAGGAACAACGGTGAGCATAGCACAGGAGGATATCGAGCACTTGGGCGGGCATACCTCACGGAATGGTTGAGCTCCCCGATAAGCTTCTCGAATGCGTCGGCTTTGAATTTCTTCACCTTGAACGTGGGCGGCCCTCCGAGCCCCAAGAGCACCCCGAAGACTGCGGGGTCGGGACAGAAGCCGTCGTAGGACCACTTGGCTCTCCCGACCTTGCAAGTCGGTTTCCACTGCGTATATGCGCGTTATTCTAGATCGGCGAACGCATATATTCAGCCATGCTTACCCCCATCTGCTTGATGATCCCGTTCTGGGCGGCGTTCCGTATTCTCTCGGCCTCCTGCTCAAGTTGTTCCTGAGATTTCACGGTTCTCCCGGCCCCGGCCGCAACAATGGGGCTGCTGCTCGGCGCCGGTGGTGCAGTTTTCTGCTGCTCCAGGGCGCGCGCGTAGTGGGCGAGATCTACGAGAGTGCTCCGGACCGCTTGCTCGTTGGAGGGAACGACAAAGGACTTCGGATTGGCGAGGACGGTGTCTACGAGCACCGCGACCGCGGCGTGGCTCCCATCTGTGGCGATGCGAGCTTTCTTAGCAGCGGGTATGTTTTCATCAGCTTTGCGCTTGGTGGTCCTGTCGACAGACTGCAAGACCATCCTGGGCGGTGTTCGTGTCGGCGGCAGGCAGTGGGGAGTTGCGGGAGAGAGGAAGGATCGCCCATGCTAGCCAGTTTAGAGCCCACACCCGAGCTCCACGCCATGGCAGCTGTCGTCACCCGCCGCAGACTCTTCACGATGTCGTCCTGGACAAGACGCGTCTAGTCACAGGTGCGACGCGTCGCGTCACAGAAGCTTGCCCGCAGATTAGATTAGATGCGCGGCGATTCGGATGGATCGAGATCGCGCCGGGATCGACCCAGAGGGCGACTCCGCGCGATATTGACCCAATCGATCCCTCTCCGTCCGCTGCTCCTCTCTTTCCTGCACTCACCAACTACCCCCGGCTATCCCACACATACAGCCAGACAACATGCCTCGTCAGTTCTTCGTCGGCGGCAACTTCAAGATGAACCCGGTCACCCGGGAGCAGAAGAACGCCCTCGTCAAGGTCCTCAACGATGCCGACATCGACACCAACGTCGGTGCGTTTTCATTGCTATCGAGGTATTGCGATACTCTGCTGACAGGACGGCCACAGAGGTCGTGATTGCACCTCCCGCCCTCTACCTCATCCCCTTGAAGGAGACCCTCCGCAAGGAGATCAAGGTTGCCGCGCAGAACGCCTACTTCAAGTCTTCCGGCGCATTCACCGGCGAGATCAGGTAGGCTCTCTGCACGCACGCCTACCATCCATCATGCTGAGCGAACATCCTCGCCAGCCCTGCCCAGCTCGTCGACGCGGGCATCCCCTATGTCATCCTCGGTATGCACTCCCCCCACTCACCCCTCCATATCTCCGCTAACCCCACCGTTCCCCGCAGGCCACTCCGAGCGCCGCACGCTCTTCCACGAGACCTCCGAGCTCGTCGCGCAGAAGACGCGTGCCGCGATCGACGCCGGCCTGCGCGTCATCCTCTGCGTCGGCGAGACGCTCGCCGAGCGCGAGGCGGACCGCACCAAGGAGGTCGTCGAGGCGCAGCTCAAGCCCGTCGTCGACGTCCTCAAGCCCGCGGACTGGGCGAGCGTCGTGATCGCGTACGAGCCCGTCTGGGCGATCGGCACCGGCAAGGTCGCGAGCGCCGCGCAGGCGCAGCAGGCGCACGCGGACATCCGCGCGTTCCTCGCGAGCGCGGTCTCGCCCGAGGTCGCGGAGAGCACGCGCATCATCTACGGCGGCTCGGTCACCGCGGCGAACTGCAAGGAGCTCGGTACGTGTCCCTCGCGTGGTCGCTGGGAACGGCGATGCTGATGGCGTGGTTGTGCGTGCAGGCGGCCAGAAGGACGTCGACGGCTTCCTCGTCGGCGGCGCGTCGCTCAAGCCCGAGTTTGTCGACATCATCAACACGAAGAGGGCGTAAGGACGGCCGTAGTCATGAATACATGCGAGGATGTACGCGTAGGCAGATGAACGAATGAACACTGTAATCTACCGCACGACCACCGATGCTCCCAAACATCATACCGAGGTTCCGTATTCTCTCGACAAGATTCGTAGCTCCTGGTGTCCGATGCGAGCAGGTTTGAGGTCTACTCCAGATCGTCGCATAAACCGTGAGGGGAAGCATTCACTGCGGCTGCGTGGTATTGACTCCATACCGCGAGGTAAGTTGAGTCTGTTACCCTGTCCACAGCCCGAGTGCCGCAAAAAGCGAGCGGAGGGACGCAAAAGCATACCTGGGATGCAGAGAATGACGAGAGTGGGATTCGAACCCACGCCCTTTCGGACCAGATGTCGCAGCACTCGGTGAGAGAGCTCCTTAGTCTGGCGCCTTAGACCGCTCGGCCATCTCGCCATGGAGATGTAATTCACAAGCGCAGATACATGCGGTGCTTACTCGCCCTGTGCACGTATATATCCGCGGATCGTCGGAAACTCCTCACTCTCCTCTCAAAATAACAAACCCACCACGGACTTTCTGGAATTGTTCCAGGCTCCGTGCACTACTCACGGGCACCGAGCAAGCTTAGGGACTTGGCTGTCCCTCTGAAATGATTAGATATGGCGAGATGGCCGAGCGGTCTAAGGCGCCAGACTAAGGAGTTCTCATTCATCGAGTGCTACGACATCTGGTCCGAAAGGGCGTGGGTTCGAATCCCACTCTCGTCATTTTCTTCATCCCTCCGCTCGCTTTTTGCTTGCCCTCTAGCCATACGTGGGTTGGGTTCGCATCCCACTCTCGTCAATCCCCAGTCTTCCTGCGCCGTGTTATTTTGACTTCTTTTTTTCTTCTTTTGCCTGCCCTGTGGCCGCACGTGGAGCCTGCATAGCCGTTGGTGGAGGAAATCCGGGCGTGGTCGCTGGCGGTGGTGTATGGTGGAAGTGAACGCGGTAGTTGGCTGTGATGGCACTGTAGGTCTACACAAACGTACACGGGAGGAAGCGAGGGTACAGGGTGGGTGGTACAACAGCGTCGAACCAAGGAGAGTGGACAGAAAGGAACGCGGCAGGCAGGCAGGAAGGGTGGAAGATACAGTAGGAGTAGGGCGCCCCCGGGTAGGGGGGGGGGGCGCTGTGGTGTAGTGTGCAGTCGTGCTGCTAAACCAATAATACAACATAGATATCCCAAGGCGCACTCAACAACGACTCGCGAGAACGACTCGGAGGAGCAGGAGAGAAACTAGAACGTCCGCAGGTGCTTCGGGCTCTGCGCGCGCATCGCGCGGAGCTCGCGCATCTCGAGCTCGCTCAGCACGCCCCCGTGCACGACGGAGAACGTGCCCTGCCCCGCGCCGTCCGCCCGGCCCATCGCGTACGCCTCCTCGTCGCTCTCCCCTGCCCCATACCCGCCGCCACTCTCGCTTTGGGTCGTGTAGTAGCCGGTGTGGTACCCGGACCCGTAGCCAGAGCGCGAGTGCGAGAGCTCGACGATGGCAGGGGCGCGCGCGGGGAGCGAGGAGAGCGACGCGTTCTCGGCGCGGATGTACCCGCGCACGTTCAGGCAGAGGCGGTTCGAAAGCACGACGGAGAGCGCGACGGCGAAGCCGATCGGGATCTCGACCTCGGAGTCGGGCCGCGTGAGGAAGAGGATGGTGTTCACGAGGTACGTCGCGAAGATGCTGCTCGCAGTGTGTTAGCTACTGCGTGGATGCACGACTGAGACGAGGGAGGGGAGGACAAAGGAACGCACATGACGAAGTAGAAGAGCGAGTCGCGGACGAGGATCTCGATGATGCGCTTGCCCGACTGGAACACGTTCGAGCCGGGGGTATACGCCTTGAACCCTCGCACGAGCGCGAGCCCGCACAGCACGCTCTCCGACACGAGCATCGGGATCCAGAACGCGTAGAAGTGGTCCGGGAGATGGCTCGGGATGCACACCGTCGAGTTGCTGTCTGGGAGCGTCACCGCGACAGCTGCGATGGGCGTTAGGGGGCAAGACGAAGGGGCGAGGGATGAGGGGACGTACATCGGATGCTGGCGAGGGCGGCGCCCATCACGTATGCGGAGCTGGCGGCGGTGGCGAGGCATACTAGGGACATGCACACCAGCACGCGCTTATCGCGGAAGTAGAGGGCGTAGAGGCGCAATTGCAGGATGACTGCAGGGAAGATGGGATTTAGGCAGGGGTCGACGTGATATGTATCGTAAGGAAGACTCACGTTCTGCGATGACGAAGGTGATGACGCCTGTCCATCCTTGCCACCGAAACCACGACAAACAGCTGATTGAGAGGAACATGGTGAGTGGTATGGTTTGGCAACAGGCAGGGGTAACGTACAACTGCACAGATGGATACGGTCAGTATTGTCATCCAGCAGAGATGCAGTGTGCTCGCTTACAGAATCTGTGAGCCTGTTCGTGTTGAACAGCGCTGTAAAAACGTCAGTCTGCTTCCATGACAGTAACATCCACGATTCTAACCATAGTTGTTGAAGCTGGTATTCCTCGCGCGTTAGCCTGAGATGCGGAGCGCAAACTAGGAGCAAACTCACATGACTATGACTAGGGCGTAATATCGGTTCTGGAATACGCATGATGAGGTGAGGCTCGTGCAATAATCACAGGGCGGTACCATACTCACGATGAGGAATAGGGCCTTTCCTAGTGACCAATGTGTCCGCTGGTGTGAGAGTCTCATGAGCCAAGTTGTCTCCATGCAAGATTATACGGGGTCATACCCAGATGAGGTTGATCTATCACAGGCGCAGTCAGACAGGTTAGGAACCTCGCCACCGGACAAGAACGGTCACTCACTTCTTGATCAAGCGTAATGACTTTGTGGGGTAAAGGCAAGCAAAGTTGAGTAAGGTCCCACTACCGCACATGTACAGAAGTGCACGCGACTTACAGTGATCGAACAAGATGATGATGGTGCTGGCCACTGCGCATCTGTCAGGCTAACTTCTTCACGGACAGCGCAAATCCTCCTACGCACGTTCAGCATACCGCGTCTTTTCGATGGTCGGGAGCGCTCCAAGGAGGAGGGCCTCGTCGAAGGTGTTTGCGGCCATCAGGGGCCCAGTGGGGCGTCGTGAACAGTCGTCAGAGACTCAGACTAGCCACAGAGAGCAGGCAACAAGACGGCCAGCAGCGGTCAGCAGCAGGAGGTTGGCAAGGTGCACCGCAGCGAAGCTGGGGATCGGCTGGGGCAGGGAGCTCCAAGGCTCGTGGCGGGCTTAGCGTGCTGGGCTGACAGGAGCGTCGAATTCTCGGATGGAAACAATTTTCAGGAGGCTGACTGGTCACTGCATGGCCCTCAGGCTCGTCGTCGATAGAACTCGCGGCCGGGGCTGGGAATAGGCTGGAACAGGATCCGGCGGAAGCAGGGCGTGGCTGGCGTGGACGGCTCGGAGGGCGGGGGGGCGGAAGCAGAGCCAGCCTCCCATGCCCGCCCGTGTCAGGCTGTTATTTGAGCAGGTGCGCTTGCAATTGAGTGCAGGGGAGACTCCTGTGGCTCCGCAGCCGGAGCAACCACGGCACTGCCCCGCGCGCGTGCGTACTCTTAATCTGAGTGGGAGCCGAGGCCCGTCGGTCGCTGTCCCTGGCGAACCCTGCGTCAGCGATCCGGGCGGACGTCGCCTCGGCTATTCCCACCGGAGACGATCGCTCGGGTCCGCTCGCCCAAACCGCCACTCCGGCCAGCCACCTCCCGTACTCGCGACCTCAGAAGACACTGCCCTCCTCCTACTCGATGGCCATGCTCTTGATGTCTCTATGGGACCTGTGAACGAGCCTGACTGCACGCACTGCTCCTGGGACGCTTGTACATCTCCCGTGCGCGCCGGCGGATATCAGTATTCCCGTCGGCGTTAACACCGCAGCGACTATTCCCGCCCGAAGACATCTTCCTCGCTGCATCGATGGCGCTGGGAATCGAGCAGATGTCGACCCCAATTGTTGTGTGCAACGTGCGGCACTCGGAGAATCCCAGAGGTCACGAATAGCCAAGCCCCCCAAGAAGAGATGGGAGGAAATGACGGAGAGTCGGACGCGCCACCATCATCCTCGTAGCGACTCTCGGATTCCCCAAGGTCTTGTGAGTCTCTTTTAGCCTATGTATGCGCGTGGCTGCAGTACGCAAGGTATTTAGTAGTGTGTCGTGTGCAGGGCCAGTAGAAACATCTCAGGACAGTTCCTTGCTTGCTGACGCCGAGGTGCGCAGGCGCGCACCCATCGATATTCCCATGCCCGCACACAAATGATGGCCCAACGCTGCGAGAACTGCGCTCTTGTGATGTACACAGCATGGGCAGTCGGTGAATGGCTCCCGGTAAGTGAGAAGATGAGGTTCAGGAACCAGAGGCACTGCAACGCGGCGGTAAGGCCTCCCTGTTGGCATTTGCCTGTGCCCTGAGGTGTGTTGACTGTCGTCCACACGAATATGTTGGCGTCATGATTCATCATGACCACACGTATACCGTACAAATTTTGCTACCACCGAACGCTGAGCGCTGAGCCTCAAGGCCTTTCAACATCAGGCGTCGGCGCATACATCCAGGATCCTTCTTCGTCCATGATGCGCTCACGGTAGTGACAATCCGGACATATCCCTTCTCCTCGAGCGCGTTTGATGCATAATGTACAACAGTCTTCGGCTTCTTCTCCGTCCGCCTCACCTCAGTTGACCTCTACGAACGCCCTGTGGATGACGACCCCCTGCCCCTCGGCCTCTATCCCGATCTCCTGTCCCGCGCCCACGAAGAACACCTCCCCCTCCCCCACCTCCAACCGCTCCCGCTCCCCCTCACCGCCCCACGTCACTGCCCCGCGGCCCTCCGTGACGATCGCGATGCTCGGCCCGTCGACCGCGCGGTGCGCCTCCCGCGCGCCCGCGGCCAGCTGCGTGCGCACGACGGAGAACTCGGGGATCGGCGGGTCGTACAGCGTGCTGTGCGGTGCGGCGTCCGCAAACGCGCGCGGCTCGACGAGGTGCTTGGTGGGCGGGGACGAGTTGTACGTGAGCCCGGCGACGAGGTTGGGGACGTCGCGCAGCTTGGGGGTGAGCCCGGCGCGGATGACGTTGTCCGAGGTCGCCATGCACTCGACGATGTCTACAAGAAGGCGCAAGGTGATGGCTGAGTGACTCTGAGGGAAAGAGCACTGCGTATAGACACGTACCTCCGGCGACGTACGCGTGCGGCTCGCCCGCCGCGAGGAAGATCGCCTCTCCAGGTTTCAATGTGAGATGGTTGAGCACGAACGCGCAGAACACCCCAATATCGCCCGGGAACTGGCTATGCAGCCTTACAACCAGCTCCTGCACACCCTTCTCCACCTCCTGCACCTCCCCGGCTTCGTAACGCCGTACGAGCTTCTCGAGCTGCGGCTGGAACACGCTCGGATCCGCGGTCATCACCGCCGCGAACACGTTCTTGAGCGCGGCCTTCTCCTTCGGGCCCGTGGGGTCTGCGGAGTCTGTGACGGCGCGGAACTGCTCGACGATCGCCGGGGGGACGAGCGCGGCGAACTCGGGCACGGCGGCGAGGTAGTTGGCGATGCTGGGGAGCGGGAGGAAGCCGCACATCGCCTGGAACGACGTGAGCGCGAGCGCCATCTCCGGTTTGTGATTCGCGTCTGCCCGCGCAGTCCTCCATGAGCACCCACTACGAGCGATAGCGGGCTTCTGGAGCTTTGCATACCTTTGTACACGTCCGGCCGCTCCTGGTGCAGGCGCTCCGCCATCGCCTTGTCCGGGTGCGTCTGGATGCTGAGCGCCTTGCCGATCGCGAGCACCTTGAACAGGAAGGGCAGGTTGCCCTCCGCCGCGCCCGCGTCGCGGAAGCGCTCCGCGACGCGCGCCCCAATCAGCTCCGGGTGTGCGGCGAGGCGGTCGGAGAGCTTCGAGCCGTCGAGGAGGCGCGAGGGCGAGGTGTGGTGCGTGCCCATCCATAGCTACGCAGTCTGCGCGGTCAGGGACGGCAAGAACGCAAGGGGGGGAAGGGGAAGGGGGGGGGCTCACCTCGGCATAGGGCGTGTTCTGGTCGAGCGTGAAGCCGGGGAGCTTGCACGCGGCGGCGTACTGCGCGACCTTGGAGGAGAGGCCGATCTTGCCCCAGTCGTACTGCTGCGTGGTGGGCAGGAGCTTGAAGACTGTGGCCATGTCTTGCAGGATGTGGTGGGTGCGACGTTCGGGTGTGTTGGCGCGGGGTAGGCGACTCGTGCAATCGATTGGGTTCTCCAGCTGAAGACTCAATGGATCTCGGTACGTTTCGCGTCAAGTTCCCTTGAGAGAGGGGCTCGTTGTCGGAAGGTCTGACTTGGTGAGGGCGCAAGGATCGCGCGTGGTACGAAGGGTATGACCAGTAGCAGAGAAGCAGGAGTTGCAGAGAGAGACGTTGGACGCGACGAGAGTGGACATGGCTGGAGCGGGGAGAGACGATGGGTATCGATCTAGAGATCTGCGTCAACCCGATCGAGATCTAGCTCATTGATGCAGTGCAGCGCGTAGCCGATGTGTAAGTACTTTCCTTCTTTCTCCTTTCCCCGACGCGAAAAGAGGTCGAAAACGCACATCAGCATCCCTACCCGCGCACCGCCCGCTACTTAAGTCGTGGGCGAGGGGCTGAGGCTGCCAGCGGCGGGTGGCTGACCTGGTTATAGAGGCTGCCACAGTTCGATCACTTGTTAGCCTAGTATGGAGGTATACTACCACCCGCGCTCATGTCCACGGCTGACCTGAGCAGTGGAACCAGCCCTCTACGTATTTAGTAGGCTAGCTACCGTGACCAGTACGTTCCGAACGGACTCCATGCTCAGACAATATGATCCCCGATTACTTGTCACCATGAGGCTGCCATGGCTGCGACCTGAGGTTGACCTGGAACCGCCCGACTCGGGGCTCCACTGCGAGTCGCGAAAGAGATGAGCCTTTGTACTATCAGTCTCTGAGAAAATGATAGGATCTATACGACGGCTGGCCCGGCTTTTGATTAGCCCTCTACGTCGTCCTAATGGGACAAGGCTCGGGTGCCTGAGGTCAATGGCGTCCAAAGTGAAGAATTCTGTCTCGATTCTATATTGCGGTATGAGTATGTCTGTGTGCTAGTGGGCAGGATATGGGTCGCCTAGCGCCGAGATCAGGAGAGCTATGCATCTATATGCAAAGACTGGAGAGGTATAGAAGAGAGAGGTGAAGCGACTTGGAGTCGAAGAGGAATATGTGTATGATGGCGGCAAGGGAGTTCATGTCCGGATAGCCAGACCGCCGTTAGACGACCTTTTTCGTGAGGAGGTCCTGCACACGCTTCCACCGGCGTTCGTGTTCCACATGAACCTGAAACCGGAACCACGCCGACTCAAACCCGCCGTATTCCACCTTCTCCAGGTGCGGGAACAGCCTGCCCAAACATCCCGCCACACGGTCCACAGAGCCAATGTCGATGGGCGTAGCATACACGACGAGGCCTCGCAGCCGACACCGCGACGCCTCTGGCAGGAGCTGCGCCAGCGTCGCCTCGTCGGCCACGTCGACGGCGCTCAAGTTGATCTCGAGTACATTCAGGTCGTGGCAGTTGCGAGCGAGCGGCGCGAGGGCGTCGAGGGAGATGCACCGCACTTCGCACGGGTGCGGCTCGTAACTGATGAGGGAGAGCCTGTCGATCTTGGGCCACGCGCCGGCGATGTCTTGGAGCGTACATGGGTCTGCGTACAGCACGGGGCTTCGGATGATGATGGTGTCGATCTGAGGCAGGGCGTAGAGTGGCCGAAGTGCGTCCCCGACGTTCAGTAGCGCAGGGGGATCGTCAAGAAAAGGCAACATTCGGAAGTTGATTTCCACAGAAAGCATAGAGCGGTTGTAAGAGGAGCGCGAAACGGCCTCGAGGTGCTGCTTGACCACGTGAGTCTCCCCCTGAAGGCCGGCTTGGATTTGTAGGCTTTGCAGATTCTTGCTTTGTATGGTGGCCAAGACCGTCTCCGTGCTCTTGTCTAGCTGGTCCACGCGGAGCGAGAAAACCTGGAGGGCGTTGAACCACCGCCCCTCGAACGAGTGACGCGCCGCCAATGCGGATACCTTCTCCATTTCCTCCGGCGAGATCTCGACGTCCAGCGCCTCGAGCTTAGGGAGTGTCGCCAAGGCTTCGACGCAGCTTGCGGACACGGACATCTCGCAGATGCAACCTCTTAGCTCCGACAGACCGCGTAGAAGGCGTGCGAGAGCATCGGCTACCTCGTCCTCACACCCCGAGGATTCCGGGTGAATCATGTTGTAGGCGTGCAGCTCAAACACCTCGAGGTGTGGGCAGGTCTTGCTGATGTGCTCGAAGAGCGCTATCGTGTACGATGCAACGAAGTCAGGCGTCGTGAGCGACAGTGCGCGGATGGTCGGCGTGATAAGGTGGTGGACGTAGGAGAAGTACGGCTTGCGAGTCTCATGCCAGTCGAGCTCTAGGAGGTTCGGTAGGAGCGGTTCGCCGGCGGGACAGCAGGCAAAGAGGGCTTCGAGGGCGGGGTACGAGACGTCCCTTCGGTCCCGCCAGTAGAGATACCGCACATGCTGGGCATAGTAGCGAAATCGCGTCCACTCAAGTTTGTCGGTATTGATGATCTGCTGTTAGAACGGCCGCTCAGTCGATGCATGAGCATAGGCGGACATAGCGAGGGACCTACGAGAACTCTTTCATGATATGGGAGGGGAACTTCCACCCGTGTGTCGGCAGGAAAGAGACGTACGAAGGGTGCGAGGCTTCTTTGAACCTCCCAAAGCGCGGGAATCGTTGCCTCGTGCAACGCCTTACACGTAAGGTTGAGCGAGGCGAGCGTGGGCTTGCTGGAGTTTGCCAAGTCCGAGTCTGTGTCCAGGCATACTGCGTCAATGATGAGCTGGTAAATCTCGTTGATGAGAAGGCAGCGAAGAACTGCAGATGTCGAGTAGTTCATGTGGTCTGCGAATCAAGGCAGATCTGTGGTTAGTCGACGTTGAGCGTATCACGTAGCATCACCATCGCGTACTTTGTGTTCGTTTTTGTTGGAGGGTAGATCGCCGGTGGCGGGAGCGGGGTTGAACAGGCAGGCTGCACAACAAATCAAGCCCTCGATGGCTAGGTGAATACTTATACGTTGTCCACGCCGGTACGCTTGAAAGACCCGAGTGGCACCGTGATGGTCAGTGATAAAACTTCGTACGGGCGACACGCCACCCGTTGTGCGGCCAAAGCGGCTAGACTCTGGTACAGGGGTGATCACCTTGACCGCTTTGTGCGCTCAATGCGTACGCAAGTCATACGCGTACTAGTCTCGGACGCGTATTCGGATTCCGGATCCGGTTGTACGAGGACGAGTCACACTTGGATCCCAGTTGGGAGTAACTTCAAGTCATGACGGCTAGCATTAGTACTGATAGAAGATATAGGAGCTTACAATGCAGATATATATATATATGGCGTAGATTCCACCCGTGGCACGTCCGCTCTTCGTGATTTGCGTTGGTCCCTCTATTTGTTACAAAATGTCGTCGGCAGAAGAGACGCTAGAGTCCCGAGGAGTCAACTGTGAGATTATTCGTAATTGCCGCGTCCGACGCAGTGCATATGACCTGCATGCTGCTCTGACATAGACCACGCTTTCGACCGGCTGCAACGCGCTGCGAGTGATCATGAAGGGAGGTGATGGAAGGACCTCAAAGGGAGTTGGCGTCTGTTCCATGACGCCTACGTATGTATACACCGGCGCTTAGCGCTTACTACCTGGTACTACCATTCAGAGTGAGTGTCGCGACTCAAGAGGTAAGCTTAAGTGACGAGGTCACTCACTCAGGCTGTCACTCAGTACTCAGTACTCGGGGGAGACTCACGCGCATACAGATCCGTCGTTGGCACCGTGTGTTGCAACTGCCAGTGTACTCGTCTCTATTCTAGCTCTAACACCTGCATACTACTACTACTATTACTAGTACACGCCCGAATCACCAGAGATTCTGAAATAGACCCGAGGGATAGGCGTCAAGCGGACTACGTGTGCATGCACTATGGCACTCCAGAGGGTCATGCATTATGAACGGATACTTGTGCCCCCGCTGTTTCCCAGCTTATTCTCGAGAAGAACCCGTACCTTCTTCCACAGCCCTTCGTACGCCCCTTGCTGCTCACGGGAGGCACGTTCCGCCCCGCAATACACGACTTCGTCCATATGCGGGAACAGCTTCCCCAAGAACTCCGCGACTTGGTCTACGGAGCCGTTGATGGGGGCGTTGAAGACGGTCAGGCTCCGCAGCCGACACGGCGACGGCGACGGCAGCCGCGTAAGCGTTGCCTTGTCCGGGAAGTCCGCGGCGCTCATGCTGAGCTCGAGCACGTCCAAGCTCGGGCATTTGCGCGCGAGGGGAACGAGGGCGTCGAGGGTGATCACACGCGTCTGGAGTAGGTAGCGCGTGTAGCTGATGAGGGACAGTGTCGTGAGCCTGCGCCACGCGTGCGCGATGTCTTGCACCGTGTCGGCCCCTGCGTACATCGCGTAGCTCCGGATAATGAGCCTCTCGATGTGGGGGAGGGAGTAAAGCGGCCGAAGGGCCTCCCCGACGTCCAGGAATGGAAGGGGCGCATTCTCGAAACGTGGATGCCCGAGCTCCAGCTCCACAGCACGCAGGGAGTAGCGGAAGCGGGAATGCACAACGACCTCCAGCTGCTTCTTGACCATGTGTGTATCGGGGTGATAGTGCGTGTAAATCACCAGATTTCGTAGGTCTTCACTGTGTATGGCGCCCACGAACGCCCCGGTACTCTCGTCAAGTTGGTCGACGTGGATCGAGAGTGTTTGGATCGCGTTGAACCACTGTCCGTTGCGTGAGCATCGGGTCGCCAACACCGCTATCTTCGTTTTTTCCTGCGGTTGCACGTCGCGGATCTTGAGGTTCAGCATCGAGAGCTTCGGGAGCGCCGCCAACGCTTCGACGCAGTTCACCGACACGTACACGTTGCAGTCGCACCGCCGCAGCGTCGGCATGCCGCGGAGGAACCGTGCGAGCGCGTCGTCCGCGGCCTCCTGGAGGTCTACGTCTACCAGCGCCTTCGTGCCGAAGGTGAACGTCTCGAGGTGCGGGCACATCTTGCTTGCGTGCTCGAGAAGCGCCATGATATCCGGCGGGGCGTAGTCGGGTGGCGTGATCCCCAGCATCCGGATCGTCGGTGTGAGGAACAGATGAACGAAGGAGAAGTATGGCCAGCTGTTCTCGTACCACTTGAGCTCGCGGAGTTGTGGGAGGAGCGGCTGGCCGGCGGGGCGGTGCATGGCGAGAGCCTCGAGGGCGAGCAGCGAGACGTCCCTCCTATTTTCCCAACGGAGACGACGTACGTGTCGGGCGTAGTATTGGAACCGGGTCCAATCAAGCTTGTCGGGCTTCACGAGCTGCTTCAGTCGCCGTCGATTCATCAGCAAACAGAATGCCTGCGAGGGCGAAGAACGTACGAGAACGGTGTCCCGACCGTTTGGGAGTGGAACCTCTACCCATGTGCCCGGAGGAAAGAGGTGCAGGAGCGGCACGAGGCTTTTTTGGTATTTCCACAGCACGGGAATCGTCGCCTCGTGTAACACCGTGCACGACCGCGCGAGCGAGGCTAGAGTGTACTTGCTCTGCTTCTTGAACAAGCATATCTCCTCGGTAATGTTCTGGTAGATATCGCTGATGAGGAGGCAGCGGTGCGTCGCAGAAGCCAAGGGGTCCATTGTCGTCTGTCAATAGAGCCACGCCCACTGTTAGTCGTTGTGCGTATCTGATAGCGCAGTCATGGCGTACTTGGTGTCTATCTGCGCCGGAGGGTGGATCCGTGGTAGAATGGTGGTTGTTACAAAGGCAGGCGACTCGAGACAAAGGTCTCAATGGCAGGACGTGCACTTATATGTTATCCGCAACCATACGCTTGGATGTCCCGAGTGGCACGGCCGATGTGGCTTGCGGGCAGTTTTGACACGACCTATTCGACGATCAAAGCGGCTATTACAGTCTGGCGCACGGTGGGTGGTTACCTCGACCGCTTTGTGCGCCCAAAGCGTACGTCATGAGCATTATCTGTGTCGCTTAGTATTCCGCCCGTCGGACCTTTGAATAGGGAGTAGCTTGTGGCTGCTTGCAGTGCCCGACCTCTTCGGGCGGTCAAACTGGGTAGTATTGGTACGCGGTCGATGAGCATTCAGCCCCTATGGACACCTGAGTAATTGCGCTCCGAGTCGTTGTTCATATACTCGAGACTCACCGCAAACATTCTGTGGGTCTACTTCTTGTCAAGGAAATCGAGACTACTTTGAACGCGTGTTGGCAACTCGCTGGCCCGTGCCAGTGGTGCAATATTTCGACCGTTGATCATTCGTTATGGTCGCGTCGCGATGCATTGGTGCCCTATACCCGCGTTATTGTGGATTGATGAGCCAAATACGAGGGTCTAACGCAGTCTGTAGACGACTCAAAGGACTGGGAGGTAGCACGATATCGATGATCATAGCACTCGGAGGTCAAGCCGCGTCGGTAGCCGGACGCCTCTAGCCAGCGCTTACTACGACTCGCCTACCGGGTTCCTGGCCCTCTGCCTGCATCGGGTACGTGAGGCAAGAGTGAGGCGGACTGAATACGAGCCTACGGTTGGCGTGAATTCATCTTTCAAAGTGATCTGGGAACGGCCATATCGAATTCTGGTGGATTGATTTTCCCTTCTAGAAGGCGTTCATGCACCATCCGGGTAAATGCCACGCACTGTCCTGACACGGTGGTTCATGAAACATTGAGGTATAGTAGCCTCTACATTGTATGCATATGCGTGAGTAGTTACTGACAGGTGAGAGAGTGACAACGAGCGTAGTGTATGTGTAAAAGCAGGTGGCTATGAAAGAGCGAGGACGCGCGAATACCGATGTACTGCGGGGAGAGAGAGAACTTGGACTGTTACGATCACTGTATGCATGCTATTCTGGTATGCCATCATCGAGCCCCCGTTCGGAGGTTTGCCTGGCCTTGATCTTGTTCCGGAGCAAGCCCTGTACCTGACTCCACTTGCGCTCGTACACTTGATGCGTGTCCCCCGGGAACTTCGTCGCCCCGTTGTATGTGATGTCGTCCAACGCCGGGAACAGCGCGTTCAGGAACTTCGCGACGCGCCCCGGGTGCACGATAGGCGAGTCGAACGCGATGAAACGGCGCAGCGCGCTCGGCGACGGCTGCTCGAGCAGCTTCGCGAGCGCCGGGTGCCACGTCGCCGGTATGGTGTCCGCATGCACCTGCAGCCCGAGCATGTACAGATTCGGGCACTTGTACGCGAGCGGCGTGAGGATGTCCAGGGGGACGCGCCCCGTGCGGGGACGGTCCCGTCCGAGCTTGTGGTTTCTGAGAGAGAGGATCCCGAGCTCGTGCCATGCGTTCGCGATGTCCTCTAGAGTTGTCGGTGTGATGTCCATTTCGCAGCACGATACCAGGACCGTGTCCATGTAGGGGAGCGCGTAGAGCGGCCGGAGCGCTTCGCCGAGGTCGAGCACTGGGTTGGCGTCATCGGACAGGTGGTAAAGCGCGAGTTGTATGGCCGAGAGGGCCTTGCGGAACACGGAACGCGCGACGAGACCCATGTGCTCCGTGACGACGAACGTCTCGGGCTGGATGCGGGCCTCGAGAAACAATGTCGACAGGCTTCTGCTCCGGATGGTGGCCAGGAATGTCTTCGTGTTATCGCCCAGTTGGCAAACGCTGAGCGCGAACGTCTTTAGCAGGTCGAACCATGGGCCGCTGCCCGATCGACGCGCGGCTAGCGCAGCGACCTCTTCCATCTCTGGGGGCAGGAGGTGTAAGTGCACCACCAAGAGCTTGGGGTGTACCGCCAACACTTCGACGCAGCTCGTCGACACCGGCGCCTGCAAGATACATTCAGTGAGCTCCGGCATGCCGCAGAGAAACCGGGCGAGCGCGTCGCCAACCACGCCGGTGCAGTCGAGCACATCCGAGCCCGGCTCCGTCGCTATGTAGATCTCGAACTTCTCGAGGAGCGGGCACATCTTGCGCGTATGCTCCAGGAGCGCCATCGTGTCCAGTGGAGTGAGGTCACCAGGAGGCGTAAGCGTTAACGTGCGGACAGTCGGCGTGAGGAGGAGGCTGACGAAGGGGAAATACACCCTGCTGCGCTCGTTCCACACGAGCTCGCGGAGATGTGGAAGGAGCGGTTGGCGGGCAGGACGGTACACAGCGAGAGCCTGGAGGCCGAGCGGCGAGACGTCTCTCCTGTCTTCCCAGCAGAGCGTGCGCACGTGCTCGGCGTAGTAGTCGAAGCGGGTCCATGCGAGCTTGTCGGGCTTGAGGAGTTGCTGTGGGAGGAAGAGAGGTTATGAGTTCATTAGCGGACAAGTGCGGACGCCGAGGGTAGAGAACGTACAAGGGTCTTCCGGCCGTCGGTGAGAAGCACCTCTTGCCACGTATCTGCAGGAAAGAGGCGCAAGAGCGGTACGACGCTGTCCAGCTCTCCCCAAAGCGCGGGAATCGTCGCCTCGCGCAACGCCTTGCACGTCCGCGCGAGCGCCGCAAGTGTGCGCCTGTTCACGACTTCGGGTGGGGGTGACGCATCGGATGTGTGTGGCTTGTCCGGTGTGGGTAGCTTCCCCGATGTAGGTCGCTCGTTGCGCGCAGGTGCCTTGTATTTGTCCGGGGGCCCCGATGTGGGTAACTCATTTATGATGAGCCGGTAGATCTCGCTGATTAGGAGGCAATGGTGTGTGGCGGAGTTCGAGGAATCCATTGCTACCTGTGGATGGAGCCACATCCGCGGTTAGCAGCTGTCCGGTTTCTCGTAGCGCACTGGCGTACTTTGTGTTGGATTTCACCGGGAGTGGATCCGAGAGTGGAGATGCGGTCGCCAAGCGAATTCCAAGGCACTATGCGCAATGGCTAGATGGGCCAATTTATACTATCCACACCTGCGCACGCTTTGACGATTCGGGTGGCACGGCCAATGTGGCCAAGATGCAGTATCTAGGCCGTGCATTTGACCAGCTGTCTTGAATACCTGCTAGGAGCAAAGCGTAAAGTAACACGACTGCGCGGCTCCCACGTCACGCTTGGACGACGTCCACAGCGTGTTAGCGGCTGCAGTGGCTAACTCACCTGCGCTGCAGGCTGAGTGGTCAATGCGTCGGTGAGCACGCAGATTGCAAGCTTTGGATTTTGATACTGCTCACCGGTGGCACCTGTAATATGCTCATACAGAACTTCCTGAAAGAACGTGCAAGGGAATCTGGTACCCGACTGTCAATGCTACACGGCGTCCCTGGCAGTCGAGGAGCAGCTCGTGCTAAGCCGGCGTCACCTAGTATCCCCGCTACCTTGGGTAGTGGGTCTTTACGGTCTGCAATGTTGAGTGGTCGCCCGCCAGATTTTGACGATTCACGTGCCGTGACATCATCCTCCCTTCGATCGATAGCTTGTACTTGTTGTGCATGAAATGCACATCCTCGGAAGTCTCACTATGGCAATGCGGAAAGTACTGCGAGCAAATATCGGACGCCGTGTCGTGAATTCATGCGCGCGGCGAGCTTGATCTTCAAAGGCAAACCACCATGTGACGGCGAGGCGATCCTTCCCAAGCCTCAACATGGCAGGTTTAACATGCGTGTTTCGCGGATACCTCCCCGCTTTTGACAGTGACAACTCATAGCCATGATGCCATTCCTGGGGATGCACTTGCGGTCCAAGCTTCTCGGTAACATCTGTTGGGGCCCAGCTCAAACCCGCGGTACCGCGGCCATGACCGCGTGCACTGCCAACAGACAAGCTGTGATGTCAGTATTCGACGAGGTCTGAGGTAGCGGGCCTTGCCGCTTGTCGGCGCTACACGACTTATGTCCAAGTCGGCGGCCGCATTCATGCGAAGCATCTCGCTTGTAACCTGTTTTACCGTGGGCGTATGTTGTCCAGTGGGTTGAAATGTGACAAGGACTCCCGTCGCGACTGCGCGGAGGTCAGTGACAGAGGTCAATGCGGCAGAGGTTCAAGGACATCGGCCCGCAGACGCGCCGGGATCCCGATGACGCTTGCCGCACGAGCGCTCTGTTGCGTCGTTGCGGTTGTGCTCATACGACCACCTCGACGTCCAGTTGGCATCGCCGCCAGTCTCCCAGACGATTTCGGTAGGCTCTATCGGCAGCTATACCATCGACGTCTGCGAGAGGGCATGAGAGCACAGTTGAAGTTCTGCAAGAGCTCAGAGTCAATTGCTCTCAACCTTGGGCTTGCATTGTGCAGAGCGAGACTCATACCTTCAACGCTTCAGGTGAGTACAACATATGCCTGCCGAGAGGCTGAACGCGACTTTCATCTAATTTGGACGCCTTGGTGAAGATGTTACGCGCCTGATGTCGGCGGCTTCCCTCACAAGTTGCTCAGCTCTGCATCGGAATGGCTCGTATATGGCTACAAGAAACGTCTTCCGGATACAGATGCCTCAAGACATGTCAATCGTACTAACATTAACGTCGTCGATGTGTCGTGGTATGCTGACTAGTGGGGTACTGATGCTGATGACGAGTGAAGACCCGTGCATAATCGTGAATCTGGGTATGCCAACCCCAATCATCTGGACAGCGAAGGGTCAGTCTACCGCCGCACCACGTATGGATCGAATGACCCACCTGATATAGCTTGGCTTACACCCCGACCTGCTCGACGTCCGCCTCTCCCTTCTCCTTCTCCTTCATGCTTGGTGCGGGTTCACCGCGCGCCGCAGGTACGGCAGCCGGAGTAGTGGCGGCCGAGACGTGGCGCGCACGACGCGCGGCGGCAAAGGACAACGCGCTCGAGATCGTGCCGAACAAGAACGCGATCCATGGCAGAATGACGGCGAGCCGGACTGGAAACCGAAGGTGAGTACTGCGTCATCGACTCGATCCAATCAGGCAGGGGGAAGTGCTCACGGTAGTCGATCTCCCGGTATACAGACGTCACGCCGAGCTGCTGCTCGACGGTCTTGATAACGCCGGAGTCGAGGGAGAAGGTGCCGATGAAAGCGGTCACCTTCGCTTCCCTGTTCGCGACAAAGTCCGTCATCGCGACGAGCGCGGCGAACAGCCAGACGGAGAGAAACGCGAGGAGGAACGCGAGCGGACGGAGGAAGCGCGTGCACAGCGGTACGCCGCCCTTCGTGGAGTGGGTGAAGAGGAGGGAGAGGAAGGAGAGGAGGGAAACGACCGCGAGCGCCGCGCACACGGCGGTCACGACGCAGCCGACAGTGAAGACGTCGCTCGTGTCGATGTCTACCGTCGCGCCTAGGGGCGCCTGCTCCTTGACGAGGTCCTTCTGGTCATTGGACTTGGCCAGGGCGTTGATGCCCGTCGCGAACCCGATCACGCCGAAGGCGAAGGTGAGGAAGAGGGACGCGAGGCGCGCGGCTCTGTAGGGGGCGGTCGCAGCGAGCATGGCGGGGCCGGGGGGAGTAGGCGGCAGCAAGGGTGACGGGGCGGAGCAAAGGACGCGTGCGGGGACGGCGAGGGCGGCCTGCGGATTATAAGGCGGCGCGGGGCGCGCGGTGGGATTTGCGTTCGAGAAAAGCGGACGACACCTGACAGAGTGCGCATACTCTGCCTGCCTTTCCGGGCCCGCCCTTGCCCTCTTTCGGACGGGCCTCTGCTCCGCGGCACATTCCCTCGATCGCTGCTGCGCCACTGCGCTCTCCAAACCGCCTCCCATGACCGCCTGCGTCAGTAAACGCGACATATCCCCCTTTCTCTCTCCCCGCAACGTCCTCTTGACCGCCGTCTCTGCCTCCTCCCACCGCGGCCGTCTGGGCCCCGCGCAGCCTGGGACCTGCGAAAATTGCACGCACGTCGCACGACCGCATGCAACCTTCCAACCCGTTGGGGAGACGCTGCAAATATGAGCCTCCTTTTGGCGCACGCCGATCTCGGACCCCGCATGACCAACGGTGATCTCGCACTCACGCTTAGCCTTCTTCGCCCCTCTTGCAGCCGCCCTTCGCCTCCGTTTCACATGTTTTTCTCCCGCCCGCACGGCAAACTCTATTTCTTACTGAACACTCGCAGCGTCGACCGTACTTCGCGTCGCGAGCAGCGTCGAGCTAATTGAGCGTTGAGTGCGCGGCACCGCCACCGCACCCCAAAGGGTTGCAGAGCGTTTCTCCGGGGCCCATCGATCGTGGTCGAGAGAGCTCTGCGCGGCGCCGGCGAATAAGAGTGAGGGAATATAAACGGGACCCTGCGGGGGCTCGATCAGCCGGTGACGGTACGCGTTGCAACTGCAAGAACGGCCCGACGGAGAAGCACCGCGCCATAACGGCGATCAAGGCACGCTGGGAAGAACTGCCAGAACTCGCGCGGAGGGCGACTTCTCGAGCAGCTTTGGGCCCGAGCCCCGGCCTTGATTTTGACATCGTCGCATGCAGTGAGTGGTGCTGGACTGCAGGACTATGCAGACATCGTACGAGGGCGTGAACTGGAACAGCGGGCATACGACGGAGAATATCATATCACAGCAGCCGGCGAGACGCGCACGGAACGCATGTCTCTCGAGTTCCTCATAAATATCTTCTTGAGCGCCCCGCAACCTAGAGCCTGAGCCTAAGCCTCTGCCTTCCTGGCGAGAATGACCGCCATCGGCCACTCGATATCAATCGTGTCCTCGTCCTTCGGCACCTCCTTGCCCTCCACGCGCGCGACCTCCTCCTTCAGCCGCCGCCAGAAGCGCACCGCGATGTCGCCCTCCGGCCGCTGCAAGTCCTCCGGGTGCTTCTCGTGGAACGTGTGCAGCGGGCTCCACGTGCGGAAGTAGCCCAGCAGCTCCGTCCACGTCAGGTGCTTGTGCAGGATCACCGGGCGCGGGTTCGGGAGCTCGGGGTAGTGGTCGCCTGGTGCGTAGCAGCATCGTTGGCAACTCACTTCTATCAACCGCAAGTCGAGGTAGAGATGCGTACCAGTGAAGTAGATGCGCTCGAACTCGCTGAACTTGCCTGGCACGGCTTCGCGCGGGTCCGGGACGGCTACGAGGTGCTCGTCGAGGATGGTCCGCCCCGGGCGCTCCCAGTACGTTCCAAGAGAGTTAGCGGGGTCGCTGCCCTGCGCGTAGTCGTTGATGAGGGGCGTCGCAGACGGGAAACGCGACAGACGGAACTCCGAGTATCCCTGCACAGACGGGGTCAGCATTTGGCCGGCACGTGTCTTGGCGGAAAGGGCGGACGCACCCATGCTGCAAATGTTCCGTTTGAGCGCAGTACCCGCGCTGCCTCCGGCCAGATCTGGTCCCACTTGAACCAGTGACATGACTGCGCTGTAAGCCGTGTAAACCGATCGCTCTTGCTTGGGAGAGAGATTCCAAGGGCTACCAGGCTTACCTGCAATCATGAGATCGACGGACTCCTCCTGCAAGAAGGAGAGATCCTCCGCGGCGGACTGCACGAACTCGATCCGGGAGGATAGGTCGATCCCCGGAAAACGCGTCTTCACGCTCTCTCGCGCCTGCTCGATCATTCGCGCGCTCGGGTCCACGCCGATGATGCGCTGGAACGGGGTGAGCTCGACGGTGGCCTGACCTGGATGAACGTGGTAGTGAGCATCGGAGGCGAGGTAACGCAAGGTGCAGACGTACCAGTACCGCAGCCGATGTCAACAGCCGTGCTCCATCGACCGCCCTTGGTTTGCTCGTGGAACTGGAAGACGAAGTTGTACAGCGTCCTAGGGTATGTCGGGCGGCCTGTGCATGTCCGGTCATCCGTCAATTCAAGTTCAGAGAACCGTAACCCGGGCCTCACGACTCACTGCTCGCGTACTTGGCGGCATTGAACGTTGTCTTGCCAAACGTTGCCATCCTCTGAGCGTGGTATCAAAGTTAATGAGTTGAAGGCGTGCTCGGCTGAATGGGGGTCGGGACCGGCGATAGATGGGTGTGGGTGTGGGATGCCCTGCGCTGTCTCAGCTCTCACTCTTATATACGTGCTCGTCGGACAGCGATGCTAACAATAGCCGAGTCTAATCGCAGCGGGCGTAGATGGCGAGTTTGTGTCAGATAGTATATGCCCGACAGTGTCGAGTCGGACGTCGAGGCCGAGCGTAGGTGGGGATGCGGGGCAGACGTCCGACTCCGAGAAGGACGCGATCGCTTCACCATTGAGATCATCGCCCGCAGTCCTGATTGGCCCGCTCTGCCTCCCACTCATGCGCGTCTATCTAATCAGCGCGTTGTGTTCAAGAGCGCCCAAGAAGGGCGCGCCCCGGTCCAGGGCGGGGTGATCAAAGTCCACTTGCCGACTCCGAGGGTCTGCTGCCCCCGCCTCGTTGCACGCCGTGCCTGCTTCGCTCTGCCTGCAGGCTGCTGCTTTCATACACTCTTGTGGACACGCGGCGAGTCTATCTGTCTGGAGTGGCCTCTTTGATCTGCTCCGCCTCTACCAATCTTCTCTTCCGCCCGCCCACTCGCTCGAACTCGGAATCTCTGGTGTATTTCTTGGATTTCGCGTTGTTCTCGCAGACACTCTCACGAACAAGAATTGGTGCCACTGCCTTTGCTCATAGGAACTCTCTGGAATCTCTGCCCCCTGATTATTCTTGGATACCATAGACATCTGGATATCCGGACTCTCATAGAACCCTCTCCAAATCAACCGTGCGCGCAGCAGCCCGCGCTGTACATAGACCCTCCACTGGAGCGCGCACATGCATATACCGCGCCTCCGCCTGACGACATCCACTGCACGACCCGCACGCACGCACGAACGAGCTTCAGACGACCAAACGCGCCCGCAATCGCACGCACGCCCACAGATCGACACACCCACACCCCGTGCGTGCTTCTTTTCAACCGCGTCCTCCGTGCTTCGCGTCCTCACGCCCCTCCTTGTGTCCTCCGAACTTCCAACCAGGTCCGACCTCGCATATACCCCTTACAACAACACAACACTTGACATAACATCGCCCACGACATCTCGACCGCTGCATGAAACACCTCCGCCGGAACCGCTCGACGTCCGTCTCCTCCCCCTCCTCCAGCTCGCCGCCCGTCTCCGCCCCCACCGCCCTCTCGGCTGCCGCCGCCGCCGCCAGGGCCGCCGCCGACAGAACACGCGGGTCCCCCGATACGCCCCTGTACGCCCGCTTCACGAGTGCGCGCCGCGGTCACGATGGGTCCGCGCCTGCGCTCAAGCCGCTCGTCTCCGGTCCGCTCGCGCTGGGGCCCAAGAAGCCCGCACAGGCACCGCCGTTGGTCGCACCTCCCTTGCAGCAACAGCAGAGCTCGGACAGCAGGAAGGCGAGGGAGCGCAGGAGAGATGGCGAGAGGGCTGAGGGCGGCGGGACGCCGAGAAGCGAGAAGATGCAGAGGGAGCTCTCCAAGGAGGAGGGAGAGAGAGACGGAGGCAGGAATGGCAATAGGAACGCTGAGGGAAGGGAGAGCGATGGGGGCGCAGACAGGCAGCAGGTACGCCGCATGCAGAGCGACGGCACTGCGCTCTCCGCAGGGAGCGCGAGCGCGGGACTGCATGGGACGCGCGTGGAAGGCGAGCGCGTACTGCTGCCCGCGAGGAAGGTGACCCAGAAGAGGGCAGGCGGGGACAAGCCTGCCGTCGGCTGCGCTGAGAGGAGTACGGAGAGGAGCGGGGATGTACCTTCTGGTTCCAGGAGGGACGAAGGAGAGCGCGCGTTTTCACCCGCGAGCGCGAGGAAGCAGAGGACGGGGACAGACGACAAGTCAGCCGCCCAGGACAACGAGGAAGTCTCGGAGAGGAGCGCGGATCGTTCTCAACCTGCGCGAGACCTACGCGGCGAAGGCCAGGACGAGGTGCGCGTCGTCGGCGAACGCGTCCTTCTCCCCGCGCGGAAGGTGACGCGCAAGAGGGTGCCCGTCGAGGAATCCGAGAGTGCCGCTTCGTCTCCGAACGACCGCCCACGGCCGACGCTGCTCGAAAGCTCGCGCACGGACTCGGGCGGTGCTTCGACGTCCTCCTCCTCGCGCTCGGCCCGGGCTAATGAACTGTCGAAGACGCGTACGGGCGCTGTCGAACGTGCACAGGCGCGGGCGACGTCTCCGGAGTCTCAAGCAAGCTCAAGCTCACCTCGACCTATTGCATTCCCGGCGGCCGACGCTTCCCGTTCTCCCGCCTCCGGGGTTTCCGCGGCTGCGGCTGCGACCGCGCGCCCTTCAGCAGCGGTCGTGGTGGTGCACCCGGATGGCGGTGAGGACCAGTTCTCGACGCCGAAACGCGCGCGGATGCATACGCTCGCGACGACCACCGTCACCTCCGCGTCGCGCCCCGCCCCGGATTCCTCGGAGCCGCGCATGCGCAAACCACGGGCGCTGGAGCTGTCGAAGTCAAAGTCGACCGAGGGCGCGACGCGGGCCGAAGGTGAATTAGACGGCGCTTCCTCAGCAGTTCCTGCCCATATGCCGAGGGAACCCCCGGCGATAGGTAATGGCCCCTGTCTGACATCACCGGTATCCTCGACGAGCGCGGCGACGGCGACGGGTACAGCGGCCGGCGCGCCCCCACGGCGAAGGAAGTACTCACTGCGCGCCGCGTTCGGGCTGCCCGACCCGGCCCCGCGCAATGCCAATGCCTCCGAGTCCGACACGGGAGCGAGTACAAGTGCCGCCGCAAGCCATGCCAATGCCAATGCCGATGCCGCTAGTGCCAAGGTGAGTCCTAGCCAGCTCTCGGTCCCCGTGAAGAGTCGTTATGGGTGCTTCGCGATCGTGTCCCACATAGCGTCTAGGTGTTCAGTGGCACGACGAGACCATGAAATGGGACGGATTCGTGGTCGCCATAGACAGTACACGAAGCACCCATGTCGACTGACCAGAAAATCTCCTTGTCTCTCTCTCATTCTCGCCGGGTATTATCGGCTCTCTCGAATCTCTCTCGCTGGGTTTCGTTTTCGGTGTGCGCAGTGCACAGGGGGTCGGGGTAGAAATAGTAGCCGTGCCTGTCGCGTCGGGCATTACGTCTGCGGAGGTGGTGGTAGTTTAATGAGGCCGCGGTGCCGGGGCGCGGCCGGGGCGTGCATGACGTCTTTGATCGTCTGGGTGGCGGAAATAAAGAGGCCTGGAGGTTGGCTCGCGGCGCGCGACGAACGCGCGGGGACACTGTGCTGGCAGCCATCTTCCTCTCGTCGTACACTCGCACGCTCGCGGACCTCGCGCAACACGCGCATTCAGTGTCGACTGTGCACGCGGCGCACGGACATATCGCGGAGGGCACGTTTCTGGCGGTCACGTGGGCGCGTCGCGAAGAGAAGACGGCGCGGCGCGATCGCCATTTAAGCCAGGCTCCTACCCACCGCGTGCTTCGAGGTGAGGGGCGATCTCAAGGAGCGTAGACAGAATAAATTCCGACATACCTAGACCAGCGCTTATCCAGAGAACCCATCACGTGCTACATACTCCAACCTTAATTCCCCTCACCTCTCAGCAGCGGCTGGCACCAAACACGGGTAAACAACGGCCCTCGGAGAGGGAGCGCCCAAAACTGGCCCCGTTAGGAAGGCGATCAACTGCGGGCGCCTCTGAATTGACCGCGTTTCTCGTTTTCGCGGCTGGAGGTTGTCGCTCACGCGTCCGCGTCGCGCGATGTGCTCGCGCTCGCGCACTCATCGCGCCTGTGCAAAATTTCCCCTGAGTACTGATTCCATACTTGCGAAATGCAATGAGAATGCTACAGCCGAAGTGAAGAGTTCATGAATACATGGGCTTTACAGGCGCATCGCGGGGAACCTGCAGCTCACAGCGTCAGTAATCCCTGTGGAACCCGCGCGCGAAGGTATAGCTCAATTAGAAAGTGTTGAAAGACAGGTTGCTACGCCAAGTATGGTAGGAGGTATGGCGCGAGCACGTTGAGACCAGACACGACGGGCAGGCGGGTTTCGCGCGACCTCGCGTGCGACGGCATGCACGTCCGCCATAGACCGCGACAGACAGCCGTCGCGCGGGCTGATATATCAATAATACCACTAATGCTAGTAAGACATATTTCTACTGATTGAGGATGGATCTTGCGCGGGGACGATGAGTGCGCGAGCGCGAGCACATCGCGCGACGCGGACGCGTGAGCGACAACCTCCAGCCGCGAAAACGAGAAACGCGGTCAATTCAGAGGCGCCCGCAGTTGATCGCCTTCCTAACGGGGCCAGTTTTGGGCGCTCCCTCTCCGAGGGCCGTTGTTTACCCGTGTTTGGTGCCAGCCGCTGCTGAGAGGTGAGGGGAATTAAGGTTGGAGTATGTAGCACGTGATGGGTTCCCTGGATAAGCGCTGGTCTAGGTATGTCGGAATTTATTCTGTCTACGCTCCTTGAGATCGCCCCTCACCTCGAAGCACGCGGTGGGTAGGAGCCTGCATTTAAGCTTCTTCGCCATCTCCGTGCTCTCGCCCTGCCGCGTTCCCAGCCCCTCTCCCCCTTTCGCGCGTCCTTGTATTTAGCTCGGCCCTGTCGCTGACCGCGCGTGGCGACTACAGCCCCCGACGCCCACTGCCCGCCTTCCCCCTCAAGCTCCCTCTCCTCAGCCCGCCCCGTCCCCATCACCACTGCCCGACGGCGCGCGCGCCCCCGCCCCCGTGCCGGAACCGCCAGCGTCACAAGCCGCCGAGCCGAAGAGCAGCGAAGCACATCTGGTGAGTGGCCGTGCCTAGTGCGGCGCGTCCGGCGGCGCGTCGTATTCGGCTCCGGGGTGTTCGATCGCTGACGGTGACGCGTCCAGGGCGTCCATTCCCCCGCAATCTCCCCCGCCCCTCGCGATCATCGACGAGCAGCTCCCCCTGAGTCGCTGCTGCAGCTGCAGTCGCTCCATCTCAGTGGCTTCAATTTCTCCCTCGACGCGCTCCTGGCTGGAGACGACGCCGCGCGCGACTCCCCGCAGGCCGAGACCACCCCCGCGCCGCCGCCGCCGCCAGGGCCCCCTGTGCCGGCCGCTGTGATTGACGTGCATCCTCCGAGCCCGGAGCAATTGGGCGGACGCCTGGGTGACGTCCCAGCAGAGCAGCCTTCGCTGTCCGATCCTCCTGCGCGACACGAGGAACGCGCGGTGAAGCAGTTCGCATCTTCTTCTCCTTCTCCGGACGAGTCAAAACCCGGCGAGAGGCAGCGGTCTCCCGTCGCAGTCGTCTTCGATATCCCCGCACGCCCCGCGCCGATCCCAGTCCAACCTCCTCAGCCGTCGCAGCACCAACAGCAGCAGCAGCCCCCACCACCACGCCAGCACAGTCGGCAGCACTCGCAATCACAGCCGAGGCCGGCGCCGAAGCACGCGGCGACGGTGACAGAAAGCTCGCAGAAGCTGCACAAGTACATTCCCCGCACGATTGATCTCGATCACAGCCTGCTGCCCCCCGAATCGGACACCCGCTATCCTATCACGCGCAGACGCTCGCCCACCGCGCCTACGCCTGTTCCCTCTGCACCGAAACCGTCTGCGTCTAAACCCAAAAGGCCAGGTCCTGCCCCCGAGATGCCCCGCCAGATGTCTCCCCCACGACCCGACTACCCGCCCACCCAGCGCGGCCCCGTCCAGGGCCGCCCGCTCATCTTCGCCGCCATGGCCGCCGCCGAGGCCGAGGCAGAGCTCATCGACCCCAAGGCGTGGATGGCCGTCGCCACCCTCGAGCCGGACGCGCACCCTACTCCAGAACGGCCCCCGTTGGCCGAACACAGCGACGGCTCCAGCCAGTTTGTGAACGGCTACCCGACGCCCCGCTCGACGTCCCCCAAGTCGCTCGAGCCGCACGAGAGAGCCGGGAAGCAGGAGACGTCCGCGGCGGATCGGAGCGTCGCTGCCCCAGCTGCGGATTCCCCGCATGCGCATACGAGGGAGAGGGAGACAGCGACGCGCCGTGCTTCTCCCCCGAACACGCAGAGCCCGCCTTCTGCGCCCGCGGGCCTCCCTACCCCCACTGAACCGGAGCCGCGCCCGCGAGCACGGAAGCTCAGCAAGTCCCGCTCGCGCATTGCGCGTGCCCCAGAGCCTTCCCAGCAACCCACGCCCACGTCATCCCAGCAGCAGCAGCCGCAAAAGTCTAGCACGCTCGGCGCGAAGCCGCCCACGCCCGTCGAGGACCCGCCCCCGCCTCCACGTACGCAGGAGCGCGGCGCCCCAGCCTCGAGGCATACGTCACAGCCCTCCCAGGCCGCCGCGTCCGCGTCCACGCATGGAGGCGTAGTGCACGCGCCCGCGCCCGCCTCCGCCGTCGCTCCCGCTTCGGCGGCCGCGCTCGGCTCGCCCATACAGCTAAGGCTCGAGAAGCCGCTCCCGGAGCGCCGGAGCGCAGAGTCTATACGCTCGCCTCCCCCGCCGCGGGTCATCTCGTCCGAGTCCCCTGTCCCCCGCCGTCCCGTCAAGATGCTGACCGAGCGCCAGATGGAGAAGCTGAGCGCGACGAAGGGCTTTGCGCCTGGGCCAAGCGGCCCGAGTGCGTCGAGTGGGTCTGCGCCTGCGCAGGCTGCGAGGCGGAGGCATGAGCACCCTGTGCCGGTGAGTAGCCCACCGTCACAGTCTAGGTCGCTACCTTCGCAACGACCTGTTGCGCCCGAAGAGTTGAAGGCAAGGACTGTCCACACCTCCGACGATGCTGTCGAAGCGGTCTCCCGGTCGCAATCGTCGGAAGACCCAGCGTCGGCAGCCAGTCCCCAGCAGACCAAGAGTCCCTTGCCCCAGTCTCCCCCACACAGACCTGTCTCTCCAGAAGAGTATGCCCACGCGCGTACCCGGCGACGCGGCAAGCCGCTGGAGAAGTCCCGTCCCGAAGGCATAGAGAGCGTCGCGCCCGCCGCCGACCCCATCGACGACCCCCCCGTGGACGCAGCAGCGCAAGACAGTGAGCCTGCCGCGGAGCCCGAGGAACCGAAGGAGCCGACATTTTACCCGCTCGAGAAGCACGTCGCGGAGCCTGCGCTGCTTGCGCAGTTGCTTGGGTACCTGGCGTTCAGCGACTGGCTCGCGGTGTCCAGCACGAGCAAGACGATTCGTACGCGGCTGCACGACGACCGCGAGCTGAGTGAGCTCGTGCTTGAGCGGTACCTGCGCACGGTTGGCTATGCGCGCTGGGCATTCGCGGAGCCCGAGCCGCTTTCGCTCACTCTCACGGTGCGTTCTCGCTGCTTCGCGTCCTCTGCATGTCGTCGGTGCTTACTTTCCTGCAGGATCTGAACGCATACATGCACGGGGTCTCTCTACCCCCGCACATGTTCGCGCGCCATGCCGAGACTTACCTCCAGGCCGAGAACCGGGAACGCAATCGCAGACTGCGTGCGCTAGTGAGCTCGTTACAGTCCGCATGTCGTTCATATACTCGCGTCGTCCTTCGTCTGCGCGCCCAAGCAGAAGCAGAAGCGCGCGCCAACGCGTCTGCCGCTGCATCGCCGACGAGCCCGCTGAGAGGCAGGGCCCTCCCTTCTGTGAAGTCGACCACATCCGTCAACAACGTGCCGGTAGGCAAGAAGACGTTCTCACGCAGCTCGAGCCGCGCGCCATCGCCCACGTCTTCCTGGAACCACTCGTACGGGCACGGCCGCGCGCCGTCGCTGCCTGGCCAATCCTCTGCGGCGCCGTCGATCAGCGGACATGGAGCGGGCGGAACTGGGGTGTTCCACTCGCCTCTGTTCCGTCTCCGACGCGCGCCTCTCCTGCAGGTGTTCGTGCCATCCCCCGATGGCGAGTGGCTGTCGGACGCGAGCGTCATCGAGTGCGAGAAGGAGCTGAAGCGCGCGGGGGTGGTGAACCTCCTGCGCCCTGGAGACGTCATCTGGGACACCGCGGTCGGGGACGAGGGGAACCTCGGACGGCTGGTGTGGGACGGAGGCTACCTTATCGTGCGTGTTTCATGTCCTTCCGTCGCCCCCTGCGCGCCTGCACGGAGCGCCGTGTGCGCTCCGTGACCCCCCCTTCCCCGCCCCGCTCGATACACATCGTACTTACTGCATTTGGCAGGACCTGGACTACACGTACTCGCGCGCGGGCGACCTGCCAAAGTACCTGCCGACGCTCGCGTTCCCGCCGTCGTACTTCCACCGCGTCGTGCGCACGATGGGGAACGGGAACCCGATCTGCCACATCGACATCGCGCCGTGGGGCGAGGAGGTCGCCGCGAACCTCCAGCTCCTCCAGGACCGCATGAAGGCCGAGACGTGCGTCTCCACCCCCCCTTCCTTTTTTTCACCCAATAGTAAATGTTAACTTCCCCCCTCTGCGCTCACAGGCCACAAGGCGGCCACCACATGGTCGTGCGCTGGGTGCACCGCTCGTCGTTCACGATCCGCCCGCAGCCAGGCGGGAAGCCGCTGCGGCTCGCGGTCCCGCGCGACGTCGGGCCCGGCCCCGGTCCCGGCGGCGCGTGGTTCGTCGACCCGGGCTGGCTCGGCACCGTCGTCGTCGAGGCGGAGGGCACGAACGAGGGCCTCGCGGACCTGCAGGCGCGCTGCCGCGGCGCGTTCCCGCCCCGCGCGCAGGGCGCGCCGCTAAGCCCGGAGCGCGCAGCGCGTGCGGAGGCGCAGAAGAGCGTGTTCAGGATCTTGCGCGAGAAAAGGTGCGTCGCGGGCACGCTCTCTCTCTCTCTCCATGTGTCTGTCTCTCGGAGGACGGAGCTGACGACGTGCACTGGCGTTGTAGCCGGCCAGGGGAGATATGGATCAGGACGGTGACGGAGAAGGAGAGGCTTCTGCCGCCGTAGGCCGAGCCCCCGCGCTCCAGGCCCCGAGCCTAAGCTTAGACTCGTGTCCGACGGACGTCCACTCCGAACCGCACAGGCGAACGTTCCTGGACCGCAGAAGGCTGTCCGCAGGGCCGCGTCCCGCGTGCTGGTGTGGTTGTGTGGCGTATGCCGTGCTGTGGCCTGTGCACGCCCTTGTGCTTTCCTGGGGCGTGCTCGCGCGCGCCTCGCCCGTCGTGCGGGCGGGCGCGCTGCCGTTGCCGTTTTCTTTAAGTTACCCTGCTATTTATCGCGTTGTGTGTTGTCGATGTCCCGAGTCTGTACAGTAACGTACTGTACGTACGCTGTGTGTAATGACGTCCGGCCGCGGACCTGTGAAACGCGAACTTTTTGCGAGTTTGACTGTCTTCCGTGTGTGCCGATGGATTTGGCGAGCGGATCAGCGTCGTCGGAGTGGGATGCGCACCGCTATTCCGTCGTGCAGGGTTCAGGCCTCAGGCCTCTGGGGCGCAGTCCGTGCAGCGTCGCGGGATCGATCCGTGTCGGTGCAGGAGCGCGCTGCCGCCGGCCGGCGTTCATATCAGAGTTAGGCGTGCATCATAAGCCGTGTCATTGGCAGGCACCAAGAAAATCATACAAGGCAGCTCTCCCCGATCCGAACGTGCAACTACCCCGGGCCCTGCGCGCGGCCCCGTCCTCTCCCCGCTCTAGCCCTCCCTCCTCCCTCTATCGCGCTTCGTACACTCCCTACCCGGGAACTCCCCCGATCGGTCAGAGGTGCGCTTCCCCCTTACGTCTCCCCTCAGGCGTCCGCCATGTCCTCGTCGGAGGCGGCGGCCTCGTTGGCCATGGCGGCCATCTCCTTCATCATCGCGACGACGGACGGGACGAGGCCGCCCTCGTGTCCGGGCCCGAGCGTGCTGCAGACGTCCGCGAGCGCGTGCTCGAGCTGGCGGCGGCGGCGGCGCGCGTTGTTGCGCTCGTTGTCGCGCTCGATGTCGTGCTCGAGCGTCTGCGTAGGAGTAGCCACGCCGTCCTTGTCACCTGCGATAGAGAGCCCGGTAGCGGTCAGCATTCTGCGCGCGGAGGGCGGGAGGAAGGAGGAGGGGGGGGGGTGCTTACCGTTGACGATAAGCGGCATGGCGTCGGGGTCGTCCTTCTCGTCAGACTCTGCCCACGCGAGTTCGAGGCACTTGACGAGGATGGGGCTGCGATGCGGGAGGTCGCGTGAGCGCGTGCGCTGCAGGCATGGGAGCAAATGGGCTTACCATGGATCGCTCCCGGCGAGCCTGCACATGCGGTTGAGCTTGACGGGGCTGCCGACGTGCAGACCCCCGTCCTCGTCGCTGATGAGAGCCGTGGGTTGCGGGCCAAGCGCGATGTGCATGCACGCATGGCCGTCCCAGACGAGGGCGTCCTTGACGCCAAGAGCGGCGTCGGGCACGTCGCGGTCCTCGATGGCAATGACGCGGACGACCGGGCGGGCGGTAAGGATTTCGTCGTCCGTCGGGTCACGGAGCCTGAGGCACGCAGACTTGGTGAGCTGGGCAGGCATGTCGGTGGGTGGGTGCTGTGGGATGCTGTGGGATGCTGGATCTGCGTCTCCCCGTCCATCCTGCGGTGGATTTATACGGCTGCTGAGGCATGGGGAGCGTCTGCACGACGCGCGAGGCTCTCGCTCTCCTTCACCGGTTTGGGACATGCTTGGAAGGCCGTTGGAGGTGGTATCGGCGACAGATGGCGAAGAGGAGCGTGCCATAACGAGGCGCCAGCTATGGCAGCCGCGGAGGCCGACGAAGTGCCCCGTGCAGGACAGAGGGCGCTGCGCGGAGCTGGCGCCTTGTGTCTGGCCATACCCTCTTCGTTGTGTGTGCGGTTTGAGGGCCATCTCCGAGGGTCTATGCCAAAGGCCGTGTTCCAGGGAGGAAGAAAAATTGACGTATTGAGCCCCGAACTGCGGATGAGACCCCGCCGGGGTGCCTTCATCCAGCGCTCTCGTACCGGTCAGACGAGCTCAGGAATTTCTCTGCAGCTCTTCTGCATGGCGCGCAGAACGACGAGGCCGTTTTCGTCACGGCTGTTAGCCCGCGGAAGGACGGAAGATACATTGTTTCGGACTCACGAGGCACCGCCCGCACAGACTGCGTGCGCTCTGTGCGGTTTGACAGTCGGGACCGTGGGCGCGCCGCCATCCATGTCCACATTGTGCACACGGCGCGCTGAGTGCACAACGCCCCTCCTATGCTCGGAGGGCGAGTGCCAAAGGCCGATGAATTATCATGGAGCCCCGCCCGAGTCTGTGGTCGCCGCTCGTCATTCAAGGAATCAATTTTTGTGGACGGTCCGCACCGTCAGTATACGGCATCCGCAAGGCCTGCGGTAGGTTTCGAGCCACAATTACGCCATTTCGGAGGACGAGTCGCGTTCTGGCTCGCGCGGGAGCATCGAAAGGGTCCCAAGTTTGTTGGGCGGGCGAGCGACTGCCCTTAATTTCCCGAGCGCTTGGAATTGTTGTGGACTGGCCACAGGAGCGGGGTCGGCGCGATTTGATGGCCCGAGGTATATTTTCCAGCGTCACCAGAGTCGTTCTCTCGTGTGGTATCTGCACCATGACCCGGTGGGCGTCATTGAGGACCCTGTGCGTATCGGCGGCCGCAGCCATAGCGCCGACAGGGTGTGCGCCAGACGTTTGGTTCTTGGAAGAGGAGCGGCGGGACAAATGTAAGAGCGGTGGAGAAAAGGAGTAAGAAATGCAACATACTGAAACACCACGAAGGTGGACGCGATCACACCCCGAGGCCGAACGAGCAGTTTGGCTGGAGATGGCCGGATGCGTCGGAGTCAGCCTCTCAGCTGTCTTCTGTGTTCTCTAGGACGCATCCTCGGCGAGCATCACAGTGCGAACAACGTGCACTCGTCATCAATTGGAGGGGATTGCAATGCAGCACTCGGATTGCTATCCCGGACCTGATTGGGAGCTATCGTCACGGATTCTGCTGGCAGGCGGCGATACGTACTGGCAATGTCCGAGGGGTCATCCTCCGCGTCCACCGTTGTCCAAGGCCAGCACTCTGAGTCAGATGATGCCACGATGAGCAAGGTGAGAGGCCGATGGGTGGGTGATGGCGGTATTGAGCTGAGGTGAGGCCGCTTACACCGCCTTGTGGGTCCACCTCCCCTCGCGAAGCGCCCAGGGGCTGTTCGGCTCGCCGTTCATTCATGCAAGCATTTCCCCGGACGTGCTCAATTTCGGAGGGCAGCTCTCGTCTCGCCTCTACAACTGCATGCTTGCTCAACGTTGATCCGCTCAGTCATCTGAGAAATCTCATACAACGCACTGGGTAAACTGCATCCAGAATATGCTTGATACTTGGACACGACAGGTGAAGAGTAGCCGGAGAGATGCTGCTGATGTTGCACCGCACGATGACACCGTTCCCCTGACTGACTCATCGAGCATAGACATTGCCTGCAGTGCGCGATTGTGCTGCACCGCCGGCCATATGCCCTGCAGCACACGATCGGTTCCTGTGTGTCCGTGCTTCCTGTGCGGGAATAGGATCAAGGGCCGCTGCCGCAGAAATACATAGGTGCCATTGTCAAAGCGAGATTGTGCGAATTGTGTACAGTTTGATGTCAGAATCTTCATCCAGGATAGCAGTCACGACCAGCACCGTCCACCCGCCACGCACGCCGTCGCGCAGGGCGATCAGTAGCCGACGCTGATGAGGTAATCGGCCAGGCTCTCCACGACGGGCGTCGCTTCGGGCGCCTGGATGGGCGCGGTGTACTCCGCGACGAGCACCGCCTGCTTCGTCTTCACGAGGATGGCACCATCGGCCTGTCAAGGAGCACGGATGAGGGTCGGCACACGCGTGCAAGTGGATGGTTCGGTACGCACCGCCTTCTTGCCGTAGATACTACGGTCGGTCACCTGGAGAGTAAAGAACTTCTGGCCAGCGAGACGGAACCCGCTGCCCTGGACCGCGGCGGGGTTCTCGAAGCCATTGAGAATCGCCTTCTGCTCCTCAGCAGAGAGCTGTATCGCGTGGTGGCGCTGGGTCAGACACGCCGCTAATGGGTAGTCCATCACACGTACCGTGTAGCCCGGAGACGACGCCCAAACACCTCCAGCGAGGCCGATGATGGCAGCCTTGGAGATCTTGCCCGTTCCGACGAGGTTGGTGTCGACGTACGCTGTGCGGGTCCGAGATTCGCGCAGAAAGCAGTGCCGATGAGAATCCTTACAGGCTACCGAGGTGCAGCGCGAGCCTCACCTTGCCAGGACATTGTGGAGAGTAGGAGGGCGAGAGGAGATCTAGGGAGAGCGGGGGGAGACCAGGGAGTTGAGAGATGAGGACGGATTGGGCGCGGAGAGGGCAAGTAAGTGAGCGTTATAGTCCTCCGTAGCCAATCGCGCGGAGATCGCCATCAGATAACATTACAAGCCGTTATAAGGCGTCATTGCGATGCTTATCGCCCGAGTGAAGACTTGTAACAAACGATCAAAGCTGACATACACCCGCCAGACGGCGGACGCTGCTCGACGCGGTGAAAGCAGAGTGAAGACGTCGCGCACGACCGTGGCCGACAGGCGAGCCGCAACATGCGGCAAGCAGACGTGCATCAAACACGCGCAAGGCGCCTTGGTCTGAGGCACGAAAGTCCAGGACACTGAGCAAGCAGTCACCAGACATGCGCATCAGGTAAGGTAAGATGTATCATGACACCTCTACAGCTGCCGAAGTGTGCAAGAACGAATTTTACACGGCGGACCCCCGCTTTTACAAACCTACCACCGCGTTCGCCTGGGGCGTCAGGAGCGTGAAGGTCTGCGCGTTCTCCGACGGAACCCGCGTAAAGATGTCCAGCACGCCCGTCGCGTTCTTCACGTCCTGCAGCCCGCAGCGCTCGACAAAGTCTCCCGCGACCGCACCTCGCCTCCGCACGTACGCGACAAACTCCTCCATCGGGCACGACGACCCTGGGCCGCTGGCACAGCCGGGCACGGGGACCACCGCATCGTTGATCTGTCGAGCCGAAACGCGAAGCGCGAGTGCACATGAGCCTCTGCATGGAATCTCCTGCGCGCGATCCTGCGCGGGCGTGCTCACCCTTATCCTCACGAACTTCTGCGCGTGCGCGCCCGTGCCGGCGGCTGCGACGACCTGCCCGGCGCTGTGCCGCACGGCGGAGGACGGCGGGGTGGGGTCGCACGAGAGCCGCTCGAGCGCGACGTGTCCGAGGAACGAGACGAGATACGAGGAGCGGAACGTGCGCCGCGGGTCCGCGCGCGCGGGGGAGAGCGGGTAGACGCCGTGCGCGGCGGACGTGTTCCAGATGCCCAGCGCGGACACCACTGGCGGCAGGTTGTTGTCGTGCTAGAAGACGGGCGTGAGCTGCGGGTGGACGTGAAGGTGTTCGCGCGACGGCTCACCGTGAAGCTCATGACCAGCGCCGGGGGCGCGAAGTCGCGGTCGGACTGGGCAGCTGCCTCTGCGTTGTCGTTCGCGCTCGCGCTAGCGTTGGGCGCAGACGCGAGCAGTCCGGTCACCGCTTGCAGCCAGGGGAAGCCTGCGGTAGCCGAGTAAGGATTGCCGGGTCCGGAGCTGTCATGGGAGAAAGGGAGGGATGCTTTAGACTCTGATCCGTTGGCCATTCCGCTGCCTCGCGGCGTCGGACTCGGACGCACCCGTAGTAGTAGTTCAGGTCGTGGGCGTACTCGTAGTCATTCCATTCCGCCTCTGACAAGGCTTCTCATTAGATCCGGCCGCAGTGTGCAGGCAGCGTTAGAAAGCCGCACCTTCGAATACGTCGCAGAAGCGGGTATCGCCATCGACTTCTGCCGGGAAGCCGCACAGGTCCTGCATGACTCCGACGTCGCTGGCGTTGAGCACCAGGCCGTCTAGATAACGATTGATCCGGGACGCAATCTTGCCTTGGTACGTGGCGCGGAACGCGGACGCCTTGGACGAGGTATCGCCGCCGTTGTACGCCGGACAGCCGCTCGAGGGCGTCAAGGAATCCGCGAAGGTGTAGTTGACCGAATCCGGCATCGCGATTATAGTTCCCCTGTTCTCCGACGGCGCCGTGAGGTAACTTCCCTGCGAAAGATATCCCTGCACAAAGTAAGCCGCCGTGTCCACCACCCGTTGCTGCCCAGCCGCCCTATGACAAAGATCAATGAGCTGTGAGCTCTGTTCCGCTGGAGCGTTAAGTGGGGCGCTACGTGCTAGACTACACACCAGACAGTGAAGTTGTTGCCGCCCGGCGTCAAGCGGTAGCGCTTCCTGAGGTCCACCCCCAGCCCGAACGCCTCCCCCGCGCCGGTGGACGACAGGTAGAGCGGCTGGTGGGGCACGTCGTCCACGGGCGGGACCCAGGAGGGGAGAAATGCCAACGGGCCCCGCGCGGTGTACGTCGCGTTCTGCAGCTTCGCGAAGAGCGCCTGCCAGCCAGCGAACGAACCGGGCTCTGGGAAACGTCTGGGTGTCATGCATGGTCAGCGGGTATAATGGAGCAGGGGCGCGGCGCCTCTGGGATCAATCGACTTACGAGCCATGCCGGACGATGTATGCCGCGCGCTCGACGATGCATTGTGGGGGTGTCGGGGGAGGAATGCCGAACTGCGAGGGGGCATCGAAGTAGGGCGATGCAGGGCCGGAGTGGTGTAGGGGATTGAAGCGCCCGTAGCACACGGCTACCAGAACGGCGAGAACGAGGTTGATCGTCAGCGCAGCCATCCTCTCCCGACACGGAAGTTGACCATGCATCGCACCTTATAAATGGCGGAGGGCTCCCGCGCCGTTTGAGCTAGGAGTTGGTCATGCACGTTCGTCCCGGTGGTTCGCGTGCAACAGTGCGGTCAGGTACGGTCCGCTCCACCCAGGGGCGTGATACTCGCAGCGTCTTCGGGAAGCGCATGCATCTCTGCCTGTAGAACTGTAGTAGGAGGACGCCGATGGTCGGGCCGACGACCGACGGTCGGTGCAGTCTCCCCCACGACACACATCGTCTGCGTGGAACACATTATCACCGCTCTGATCGCAAACACTGCACGTTCGTAGTCCCAGAGAAACCTGTGAATCATTGAATCTCGTCAGGCGTGCGCGGTACAAGGAACGATCACGTACTCAGCTCGACCTTGGACCTGGAACGTGTGGTTCATGGAAAGTACTTGCCCCATTGCCGTATATAGCAGAAACCAGCCGTGATTCGACGTAGAGTGTAAGCCGAGCGTACAATATCGGGGTATAGATATAGCGAGATCCTAGAGTACATGCCACCATGTTGCAAGCGAAAGCGTCGATAGTACGAAGGCAGACAGGAGGCCTTCTAGTCTGGCAGCTCCCATCCGTACATTTTCCCGGTGTCCTCACCGTGATACAGTGATTCCCTGTCATAGACAGTCAGCGCCCACGTACCCATTCGAAGGGAACTGCCTGCTCTTACCCAACAAATCTCAAAGCAGTAACACAAGGCGTGGAGTTCCTGAAGCGCCCCTCGGTCTTCACCTTCAGGGCCTTGAGCGTCACAAATTCCCATCGAGCCTTCTCCCCTTCCGGCGTAGAGTCCGTGTTCCATGTCCTGAGTGTGATAGTGCCGTCCGGGCCAGCGGTGGCCAAGAGGTCCGTGTGCGCGTAGTCTCGCTCGAGGAAAGCGAGAGATGTGATAGGCGGGTATAGTGGTGAAGGGGCGAGGTCGGTGAGGTCGAGACTTGCAATTGGTCGTGCGTTGATGGTATGTAACCATAAGCGCTGTCGTGAACAAGTTGCGATATACCCCTGCAGGTGCGTGTAAGCATAAATGTCGTCGCTAGGGCGTCAGATTCGATTCAGGAAAACGTACGGTGCTCTCGTTGACAGAGACCAGGTGGACCTCGTATGGTTCTCCAGAACCATGCCAAATTGAGCGCGTGTATACGCCACGATTGAGATCCCATAGTGCGGCGCTCCCATCCTTGGATCCGCTCACGACCAATGACCAAGCTCTTGACGCTGTCACGGCGGATACCCGTGCAGTATGGCCGCGCATTTGGTGCGTCAACTGCAGAGTCATCGGTTGGTCGCGGCTCTGGCTGTTCCGCATGACGTGCCACAGGCGGACCATGTTGTCCGTCGAGCCGGTGACGAGCGTGTCGGCGTCAGCGAACGTCGCACACGAGCAGAATGCTGACTCGACAACTTGCGATACCTGTCCCAGAACTTCAGCATATACTCTACGAGTGTTTCGAACAGGTTACCTTCCGGTCCACAACGATCTTCAGGGCGCCAATGGATGCAGGACTGCTGTCCCACATCACCGTTTCATGAGGACGAGACGGAACGCATCGCATGCCATCACCACAAGGCACGACTTGCTGCCCAATGAGATCAAGCACAAGATCACGAACCGGCTGGTCCGGTCCCAATTCTAGGGAGAGAAACCTTCAGCCATTTTCATAGGTACAACCGTAGGAGATAGACACACCCTTTAGAGGTCTCGCAGTCTGAGTCAAGAGGTGGTAGTCCTCTGCAATGCCGTAGATGAGGCCAAGAGGGAGCGCCGAGTTCCCATGCATGTTTCGAGGCGGGTGTGGAGCCGCAAAGATCTTGCGAGGAGTTTGCCCGACTACGTATGGAATCAGTTACGGGAGACCTCTAACGTACTGAATGGAGTCACGTACAGTTGTGAATGATGCCCACGGTGGCTTCCCGCTCGAGGTCATCGGTGATCGCATCGAGGTCTACGGAGGGAAGTGATGAGGACTCGACTCGAAAGTGCGAAATATCAAGGAACATACCGATCGCGCCTTCGTAGCTCAATGGATGGAAAACATTGTACGCCTCCGGATCGGCTTGCTTACAGCCCCAGATCAGATCAATCCACTCAGGTAGGTGCTCGCTGACATAGTCGCTTTCGAGCGCCTGGATATAATATGAGAAAGACGGAGCTTCTATGATTTATGAGGGTGTTACCTTCCGATTCAGGACGATGAAGAGAAGCGGGTCCTGCTTCGCCCACGGAGGCAGCTTGACATCGTGGATCTTCTCCCCGGTGTTCTGCTGGACACCGAAGTCGAGGTTCTCAGAGTTCTCAAGGAACCTGACGAGTAAGGTGTCAGAGGTGGTTCATGCCCACGGTTCCAGTCAATATTGGGCGTACTCGGGGGCAGTGTAGAACTCCGGTATCAGTTCGCGAACATCACCGCGGATGTCCTGCGAAGCCGACGTGTACGCTCTCTTCATGTCTCTGCCAAGCCGTCAATGGTATGTCTCACCGTGCAGGGCATGCGACTCACATGAACAGCCGATCGGGCAAGTCCCAGTCGCCTCCCTGAGAGAGCCGCTATCAGAAGAGATAAACCCAGGGGTGCAGAGATACCATGATCACCTGCAGGGTCTTGAACATATGGGTGAAGGGCTCAAGTCGTATCAAGAAGTGGCAGACGATCATCGAAGAGCTGAAATGAGTCCCATAATGGAAGGGCTTCTCCCCGACGCTCATCAGGCTCTCGTAACGCGACCGGGCGGCTTCTTGGCGAGCAGGAGTCAGTGCACCCATCGGCAGGCTCAGGCTATTGAACATGTGAGACTTGTCAGTCTGAAGAAGCAAACCCTGCAACTCACTCTCGGAAGGTCTCTGGGGAGGATAGATCGAGCGTCGATGAAGTGTAGTCACTCAACACCCAAGCTGTAGGATTGTCAGTCATCAGAGCTTGCGAGGTGGTGCGCGTACTCACGGAATACTGGGTATTGTGTGGCGTCACTTGGAGTCCTCCCAGAGACTTGGTTGAGTATGCTGAGGTAGGTGAACTGGACGGGGGGTTACAATCATACCGGCACAGTATCAAAGCCCCACTTACGTTCGAGATCTCTCGCGATTGCCACTTCCTCTGTGCGATCGAAAGCTCATCCTGGCTGAACCCTGACAACATCTTGGCACTGAACGCAGCCGACAGCTTCGAGCTCAGGCGGCCCACGAAGGGCGACTTCATATTGCCAGGGGTCGTGGGATCCGGTCCTAGTCGACCGATGATGTGCGACAGTCGACTAGTAATCGCTTGTCGCTGCTTGCGATCGACGAACACGACAAGAAGAGACCTGCTGTCTCGGAAGTAGATCTCAAGCCTGCAAACACGAACATGAACATCTCACTCTACGCGAATAAGAATGTCACTCACGCGACGTCACGGAACAGGAATGTGCGGTCGCTGCAGCTCATGATCTGGTCATGCGGCCTACCGTGCTGTATCAGGACACTGTAGTAGATGTAAAGAGAGGATTCTTACCATCGTTGAGCTCGCTGATGGCTGTCGAGGTCAATGATGCTGCCGGGAACGAAGAACAGCTTGCGCGGAGCATCGTGAGCATCGATGACTTCACCGTCGTCGTTCTCCACCAGACCGTCGAGTAGGTAGAGGTGGGATTTGCCGAAGATCAGCAATCCAGCTATAGCACTATCAGTTCGTGGTCGTCTCTCTCAGTGCAAGACGCTTACGAGAAGAATCAACCCCGGATATTCGAGCGACCGTCTTAACGGCTTCGATGACGTCCCCGGGTTCAAGCTCATGTCTGACCCGACGGTGCTTGTCGTCCACGATCTCCTCCCCGAGTTGGTCTACAGCACGTCTGAGCGCCAAGTCTGTGAGTCTAGCCCGACGCAACGCACCGTCCACATCTGTAGATGACAGTTCGTACGACTCGGACCAGGGCGGCACCTCGATCTGCATGATAGAACGCGTATCGACATCCAACTCCTGAACGTCACCAATTCCCTGATTAGGATCGACCTTTGAGCTCGGCAGCTTATCGTCATCAGGCTCCAGCCGTTTCCTGCAAAAGCTTCAGAATGTACAAATGCCCAACATACGAACCATACGAACCTGACTCGGTAAGGCCCCTCGGTTTCGTCAAGACGCCAGTGAGGAGTGATGTCAGGCTGTGCCCACAACCCGCGCTCAGTGGTCAGTATGGTCGACCACTCCGTCAACGAGGCTACTTGTCTGTGGTGCTCGCGTCTGCACAAAATATGAGCATTAGAATCAATGTGCTGGCATCCCTCTGAGACTCACAGATCCAACACGGTCTTGCGCAGCCTCTTCTTCTCCGTCGAAATGACAGACTGGCGCCACTCGCGGATGCGAATGACGGAGCGCTTGACGGCGCTCTCGCCGAGCTGCATGCTCAAGCGCACCGAGGCCATCCGTCGCCGGCGGGTCTTGGTGCCCACAACCGCCCCGGGGTCAATGCTTGTCTCCTGGGACGCCCGGGGATTGAGGACGGCTTCTGCAGCTTGCAGAACTTCCATGATCTTGCACAACATGAGGCTCTATCTATGCCTGGGGCCATTCCGAGAGGAGTTGAACTCACCTCCTGCTTCTGCGAGACGGCGACGGCATTGTCCAGGGCGATGCTCAAACCGAGATGGGACAGCTTCTCGAGGACGCGCACCGTACCCTGGTCGATCTCGGCCGCATGCGCGACGGACGTCGCGAACATCTTGTACGCGTCGATGAACGCCTGTGTGACTGCGTGTGACCTGAAGACTTCGCGGAATGTCGGGCTAGTCGAGTGCGTCTCAATGAGTGCCTCCAGCAGATGCTCGACCGTCGATGTAGCTGTGGAGCGAACTGGATGAAAAAGCTAGGTTAGCCCGGTCTTCACGGAGCAGAGGAAACAGCGGAAGGTACAGACCTTGAGGGTCCTCCGCGACGCGGCTGGAGTCCAGCGCCATCTTCAGGCTCGCAAAGATCGCGGGGACAATGTACGGGCACACGACCGTAGGCACGATCTCCCTCTTCTCGCGACTCCGTCCCAGAAGCACGTCAAACGCCGCGTCCTGCACTTGCGGATCCCACCCGTACGGCAGAATCAGCTTCAGGACGTTCCACCCGCTCACGAGCTCGAACTTCCTGTTGAACGACGTCGACATCCCGAGCGCGATCGAGATGAGGCGGAGCACCAGCGTCGCCGTGATCGGGGCGGGGCGGTCGCCAAGGAGCAGCAGGCAGATGCGCGTGAGCGGTAGCGCGGCTGTGAACTTGTTGAACATGGTCGGGTTGTCGAGGATGGCGACGAGCATCTTGAAGACCTGCTCGGCCTTGTACTGCGCGTGCTGGTGGTCGATCCGGGACATCATCGAGCGGGGAGACGCGTTGCCGTTGGCGGCGCTCGCTACGAGACATGAGTGTGATGATGGGGGCGAACAGGGTGGACGACGTACTGTCATGCAAGTTCGCGGCGAGGTATGAAACTATTGGTCTGATAGCCTCGTCGATCGAGAAGTTGGCCTCTGCGACGACACGCAGGGTATCCAGCAGAAACGGCAACATGTCCTGGCCGTACCAGTCCGTCTGAAGCACGAAGAGGAGCTTACGGACAACGCCCATCTTCGCCATGCGTTGCTTGCTGTTGAACCGCTTGTGCCTGCTGGTATCCAGCAACGTCACAAAGTGCTCGAGGTGCACAAGCTGGATCTCGTGCCGGGTGCGAGACCACAACTGGAAATCGAGCGCGATAGCGCGGTACGCGACGGTGTTGACGATAGTTGAGTGGCTGTAAGAGTTCAGGAGTTGTATAGTATACATGTATGCGGAGAACTCACTCCGGCGACTTGAAGTTCATCCCTAGAAACTCAAAGAGCGTTTCGAAACCGGTCATGTTGATCAGCTGGCACTTCTTGCGCAGGATGTCAGCCAAGATATCGTAGCCACCTGTGTGCAAAATGAGTATCAGACGTTACGACATGAGGAGGTGTACGCACGTAGGCGCTCCATGTCTTCAGAGTTCTGCCAACTGTTGCGGAGGCCATCGGTAAGCACACCGAGGGCACGAGACACCTCGTGAGGATTCTATTGACGTTGAGCGAGTTATGAGATCAGAAGTGCGGAATGACGACCTACGTTCGCCAACTGCACCAGTCGCAACGATACCGCAGCACCGCCGATCTCCCACATAGCAAGGTCCAGACCGTTACATCGCGCAACGAAGACATCACCGTCCATGGTCGCGTCATTCAGGTCACCCGTCGCCATGTCCTCAAACGTGGTAGTTGCGGGCGCCACAGAGAACATGACGCTAGACTCGCTGATGCCCAAGCCGTTCTTGAACGAGTGTATCAAACTCTTGACGTCGGACGCCGCGCCCCGCTGCTCCGCGCGTCCGTACAGGTGGACAGTCAACGCCGTCGCAGCCTCGTACGTCAGGAACCGTATCAGGTCCGAGGCTTGAAAGCGCGCGACGTAGCGCGGACCAAGGTCGTGGATGAACCTGGGCAACTCGTCAGCTGCACGCAGGCCGACGAATGTCAGCGTAACAATTAGGATATGCCCGGCGGTTTGCACTTACGGAGGGGTAGAGAGAGGAGGTAGGCGGAGGCGATACACCAGTTGAGACACGCGTCAGATGAGTTGTCGCCTATTGTGTACGGCCGGTCGTTGCCATTCGTGTCGCCTCTGGGATATGGCCAATTCACGGAGTCCGCCATGCTGCCATCAATGAAGAGCCCTAAAAAACGCTGCCAAATGAGAACGTGTCGTCTATCAGTGTTGGTCGATGCGCACGTATTGTTGGCTTGGAATTCCGGTGAGGATAGTGAACAAGTGCGACGTGCGTCCAACGACCCTTGGCGAGATGGGCCTTCAGAACTGCGGGCTCCTTGTTCCCGGTACTCTCGCAATTGAGCGAACCGTCTGGACGGAGCTTGAGCGAGAAGAGGGGCTTGTCACTGCTAAAGATCGAGAATATGTTGTGCTCTTTGTCCCGAGGAACCTGCTCTATCCAAAGCCAGACCTGCGAGAAATTCGTGACTTTGGACGGTAAACCATACTGGAAGACGCCTACCATGAAAGTGAAACCGGTCGAGGGCAACGCTCGCGAACCAGTCTTCGTGACGCGCACGGCGGCTGGCGACTCCAAAGAGAAGTGTTCCGGCCACTTCACTTTCATGCCTGCGCGAAGCACCTCCAGGACATCCGGGTCCAGCGTGTCGTTCCTGCGTATCGCGCGCTGGAACATAAGTCTCGCGTCCTCTGTCCGAACGTTGTGGTCTAGCAGCCGCCTGAGAAGCTTCTGTACGACCTGCCGCTCGTTCTTCGGGAGGACCGCTGGAGAACATAGCCTGACAAAAAGCGTACGCTCGAGACCAAGGCTACTCAGCACGCATTGGTTCCTGTGCTTGTGCAATGTCAGCCGTTCCAGCAATTTGATGCCCATGTAGCGCAGCAGAGCATTGTCCTGTCTGGGTTGTGTGACCGCGTCGTAGAGCACGCGCAGCGCTTCAGGTACATGTATCAGCCCGAGATGGGGAGAGAACTCCTGGAACTTGCGGTCCACGGCGGCGTAGTCGGCTCCGGTGATATGCAGGAAGAAGCGGTTCCATGCGAAGTTGTGCAGGGCGAGGCAGGTGAGGAAGCTGACAGTCTGCTTGACCGTCCGAGCGTCAGAGACGAGAGCGAGTGTAGCTTGAGCGAAGGATTCGAGTCCGACCGCAGTCTTTGGGACTTGTCAGTGCCTATCACGTTCACGACGCGATTCAACACGCACTCTGAAGTACACCGAGTTCTCGTTGTGTTTATGCAAGGCCTCCGAGAGAATCACGAAGACGAGACGCGTCGCTTCCAGTAGTTCTGAGCTAGCGGCCTCCTCCCGCGTCTCCTTGGAGAACGTCGGGTGGATTGTGGACAGCACGCTCATGAGCACGAGGAAGCCGTCCATCTCCCTAAACACATCCTTGGTGCACGCGTCCTGAAGCATTATCTTGTGGATCTCGGACAAGACCTACACCACTGTCATGTCACATTGCAGGGAGCGGCGCGGAGTGACGGACTGCGCACCTCTATCCGTTCTGCCAGGCTGTCCGCTGTCTTGAGCCTCTCCGTGGCATTCCGCATGAGTTCGACCAAGACATCCCGTGCAAAGTCTTCCGGGTCCAGCTCATCAGGCTCCTCGAGTGCTTGTTGGCTTTGTCGCGGGGACAGAGGAGAGGGGAGCGAGAACCGGGCACTTAGCGGGGTGAACAAGGTGCGAAACATGTCGTAAGGAAAGGTCTGAGGAAGCTACCAGAGTCCCAGAGTTCAGAAAGTCGTGAGCATCGCTGTCGAGAAATAGACAGGGTGTACAAGCGAAGAGTCGTCGCGAGCGTGTACGGCTGGTTGATGGTCCTCACTTCAGCCACCGGCGCATGTCCATCACATCTACGCGGTCCCGGCGCGCGCCCCTGATAATCCTCGCTCAACATTCGTTATTTGAGCATCTTTGCATCCCTTGTGTGCCGTACTGCCTCGCGCAAACACAGCTGCGGAATGGCAAAGGGACTAAGCACAATTCATGTACAAGTCTGCTCAGTACAGTCGCGGTCCGAGACAGGTACAGTAAGCGCCCATTTGACCAACTCCGCAACACCCACGGATCGGGAAACCCCAACCGCTCCTTCTCTTCGTCCTTCAATCTCTATTTTGCACGACTTTCTTGACTGGCTAGTCCTCTGCGACACAACTACTGCAAGGCTGTACACAGGCTGATCCATAGATCTAGGTATCTCTCTGGCAGCGAACCTCCTACCACCCGACTATCCTCCAGACTCTAGTGACTGCGCCCTGGAAGTACTACATCGATGCTTCGCCGTCTGTTCTTGTCAGCTTGCCTCTTCATTCACTGCGTCTCGGCTGGAATCTATGTGACATATCCTATCGGGGACACTGTTCTCAGGGCTGGCCGCCTGGCTACTGTTCAATGGACAAACGACCGCGGCAAACCCTCAGTCATAGAAATGGGCCCTGTCAAAATAGACCTCTATGTTGGAGAGGTGGGTACCCCCGATGAGATAGGCGTGGTCAGTACTGAAGTCTGGAGTGACCATTGCATTCAGAGTTACGTCACAACCTTGGCAGAGCAAGTAGATCCAGCGAGTCGCTCTATGAACGTCTGGATATCTCCGTCCTTGAGGCACAATGGCTCTGACTAGTCAGTACGACATCGTGGTGGTTTCTGCCCTTCGCTGATCTCCAATAGCCATATGCGATTCATCTGTGAAGATCCGCCTGTCACTGTCTATACTGCGGACTTCACCATCACCGATATGGCGAACATCTACCCCCTTGACGGCCTGGCGATTGATGAAGACAACCCGAGCACGCCCACCGTCACATACATCACTCCTGCGCTCACACTAGTCCTACCGGACGAGACCATCGTCTCTACGCTCAAGCCCACTCCTGTCACCCTGCGTCCTTCGGCCACTGCGCCCCCTTTGTCGACCGAAGATCAGGACGACTGGCCGATCGGTGTGCAGGCGGGCGCGGCGGTAGCAACCCTTGGCAAGCGACCAACCCTCGACATGGAGCTCTTCAAGTTCCGCATCGTCTTCATCTTTTGGCCGGCCTTGGTCGGCATGACCATGGCGATGTGAGGTTCCTCGCGTAAAACCTGCTCTGATTGGCTGGTTCCATTCTAGCTCCCCACCGTGTACTTACTTCTAGATGTGTCCGCCGTGTAGCTTTGTCGTATTTGAGTCATTGTACAACTATCTTTCTACCCTGAACAGCCGTGCGTGACCGCACAGACGAGAGAACATGTCCTCCTGAGTGAAATCGACGGGCTGCGATTCGTTGGCGAGCAGCAGCAGCGAGCAGCAACTTCGGAACCTAAGAGGCGCCCGTCGGTCCCCTGCGCCGACGACCACGGTCAAGATCCTCCCAAAAGCGGACTTGGCTCGTCATCAGCTTGCTACTCGTCCACGTCGTCGAACTCGACCCCACCCCCTTCCCTCCTTTCCACCACCACGAGCGACGTCTAGCAGGTGTCTTCAACGATGCACAGACTCGCTCGTCTCCCTCGCGTCGTGCAGGCCATGCACGGCGCCCGCTTCCGCTATGGAGTTCAACCTCTGGTGCGCTCCTACGCGACCGCGACCTCGGCGAAGCCCCCGTCGCCCAACGACCCCTTCGCGAACGGCACGAACGCGTACTACGTCGAGGAGATGTACAGACTCTGGAGGCAGGATCCCAAGTCTGTGCACGCGTCGTGGGACGTCTACTTCTCCGGAATGGACAAGGGCCTCTCCAGCCCACAGGCCTTCCAGCCCCCTCCCAGCCTCGTCCCTACGCCTACCGACGGTGCGCCGGCGTTACACACCAACGGCGGGGAGCTCGATGACCACTTGAAGGTAACCCTTCCAGTCCTCGCACCAATCAACGCGTACTGAGTTGCAACGTAGGTCCAACTGCTCGTCCGTGCATACCAAGTGCGCGGTCACCACGTTGCCGACCTCGATCCGCTCGGTATCATGGACCCCGATCTCAACCCCGTGCACCCCCCTGAGCTCGAGCTGAGCCGATATGGTTTCACCGAGCGCGACCTCGAGAAGCAGATCACCCTCGGCCCGGGCATCCTCCCCCATTTCGCGACGGAAGACCGGAAAACGATGTCCTTGGGGGAGATCATTAAACTTTGCAAACGCATCTACTGTGAGTTTGCTACAAATGTCGGGTTTGCTTCGGCCCGTGACGCGTGTTTCAGGCGGTGCCATCGGTATCCAGTACGTTCACATCCCCGACAAGGAGCAGTGCGACTGGATTCGGGAGCGCGTCGAGATCCCGAAGCCCTGGAACTACACCGTGGAGGAGAAGCGTATGGTGCTCGACCGTCTCATCTGGTCCGAATCGTTCGAGAAGTTCATCGCGAGCAAGTACCCGAACGAGAAGCGGTTCGGTCTGGAGGGTTGCGAGTCGCTCATCCCCGGTATGAAGGCGCTCATCGACCGCTCGGTCGAGCACGGCGTGAAGCACGTCACGATTGGCATGCCCCATCGTGGTCGTCTGAACGTGCTCGCGAACGTCATCCGGAAACCCATCGAGGCTATCCTGAACGAGTTTTCGGGAACCGCTGAGGACGACGACTTCCCCGCTGGTGATGTGAAGTACCATCTTGGCGCCAACTACGTTCGACCCACGCCGTCAGGCAAGAAGGTCGCGCTGTCGCTCGTTGCCAACCCCTCACATCTCGAAGCCGAGGACCCTGTCGTACTGGGCAAGACCCGTGGGCTCCAGCACTTCGAGCAGGATGAGCAGGCGCACAACTCTGCCATGGGTGTTCTGCTCCACGGTGATGCGGCGTTCGCCGGCCAGGGTGTCGTTTACGAGACCATGGGCTTCCACAACCTGCCCAACTATGGTACCGGTGGAACGATCCACCTGATTGTCAACAACCAGATCGGTTTCACCACCGACCCCCGCTTTGCGCGTTCGACGCCCTACCCGTCCGACATCGCAAAAGCCATCGACGCACCGATCTTCCACGTGAACGGAGACAACGTTGAGGCGGTCAACTTCGTCTGCCAGCTCGCCGCCGACTGGCGCGCGAAGTGGAAGAAGGACGTCGTGGTCGACATCGTGTGTTACCGTCGTTACGGTCACAACGAGACAGACCAGCCGAGCTTCACGCAGCCGCGTATGTACAAGGCCATCGAGAAGCAGCCGACGACTCTCCAGAAGTACACCCAATTCCTCATCGGACGCGGTACGTTCACCGAGAAGGACATCGACGAGCACAAGAAGTGGGTGTGGGGCATGCTCGAGAAGGCTGCCGGTGGCGCGAAGGACTATGTTCCTTCGAGCAAGGAGTGGCTCTCTGCGTCGTGGCCTGGATTCCCCTCGCCGAAGGAGCTGGCTGAGAAGACCCTGCCCACTCGCCCTACGGGCGCCTCGGAGGAGACCCTCAAGCGCATCGGCAAGGCTATCTCGACTTTCCCCGAGGGCTTCAAGCCTCATCGCAACCTCGCTCGTATCCTGACCAACCGCGGCAAGACCGTTGAGGAGGGCCAGAACATCGACTGGGCAACGGCCGAGGCTTTGGCGTTCGGAACTCTTGCGCTGGAGAACACCCACGTGCGCGTGTCCGGCCAGGACGTCGAGCGCGGCACCTTCTCGCAGCGTCATGCGGTCATTCACGACCAGGAGAACGAGCAGCAGTACGTGCCGCTGAACAACCTCGGTAACAATCAGGCGCGCTTCGTCGTGTGCAACTCCTCCCTGTCCGAGTTCGGCACCCTTGGCTTCGAGCTGGGATACTCGCTCGTGTCGCCGCGCGCGCTCACGATCTGGGAGGCGCAGTTCGGTGACTTTGCGAACAACGCGCAGTGCATCATCGACCAGTTCATCGCGTCCGGCGAGCGCAAGTGGCTGCAGCGCACCGGCCTCGTCGTGAACCTGCCCCACGGCTTCGACGGCCAGGGCCCGGAGCACTCGAGCGGACGTATCGAGCGCTTCTTGCAGCTGTGCGACGACCACCCGCACGTCTTCCCGACCCCGGAGAAGATCGAGCGGCAACACCAGGACTGCAACATGCAGGTCGTCTACCCCACGTACGTTTCCTTCCCTACTCGCTGCGTGCACAACATACTGACGCTACATTGATAGGACGCCGGCTAACTACGTACGTTCATGTCGAGTTGTTCTTCCAATCCTGTACTGACGTCAGGATGATTCCAGTTCCACGTCCTCCGTCGCCAGATTCATCGCGACTTCCGCAAGCCCGTATGTGTACTGCCCGGGCGTTATACCTGTCCCGGCGCTAATGAGCTCTCCGCCCGCAGTTGATCCTCTTCTTCTCGAAGTCCCTCCTCCGCCACCCGAAGGCTCGGTCCGAGCTCTCTGAGATGACCGGCGACTCGCATTTCCAGCGCTACATTCCGGATTCGCATCCTGAGAACCTGGTTGAGCCTGAAAAGATCCGCCGCCACATTCTCTGCTCGGGTGCGTATTGCTCCTTGTGCTCACGAGCGCAACCCTTCTGATGAAGTTGCTCGGAATATAGGTCAAGTCTACCACACCCTCCTGCAGGAGCGTGAGGACAAGGGCATCAACGACGTTGTGATTAGCAGAGTCGAGCAGATCTCGCCGTTCCCCTACGACCTCGTACGTATTCATAGCCTTTTGTGCCCCGACGTGCACTGACAGTCATCGTTCATCCTGCAGCTCACCCCTCACCTGGACAAATACCCGAACGCGGACCTCCTCTGGTGCCAGGAGGAGCCCCTCAACAACGGCTCGTGGACGTACGTCGGCCCGCGCATCATGACGGCCGCGAACGAGACGCAGCACCACAAGGGCAAGTACCCGCTCTACGCCGGCCGCGAGCCGACGAGCTCTGTCGCGACGGGCAGCAAGACGATCCACAAGAAGCAAATCGAGAAGTTCCTCGCGGCCGCCTTCGCGCAGTAATCTCAGTCCTGTTGTTCGCTCTCCGGTGTTGTCCTCCGTCTGTCGTTTGCATTACCCGCCTCGGCCCCCTATACATGTACAACACGCTACATAATACCTATTCACGAGATTTAGCTAGTATCTATTCGTGCAGTCGACGCTCGGACCGACGCGTGTTGCAGCGCGCAGGCTCACTATATATATCTGACCTCGTTGGAGGTTATCGTCTTGGGTCCAGCAGCTCACTTTGCCGTGTGTACAGGCCCGCATGCGAGGATTTCTCGCTTGCTGGGACTCAGATCCTCAGTTTCGCTGGGAACTTCTATGGGTGAACCTGTCATAACAAGGAGGCGGGCTGCATTGACATTGGCTCCGAGCGCGGGGGAGCGTCGCGCGCGACGCCGCGCCTCGGAGCGGGGAGATGCTACAGTACGTGCTGGACAAGCGATGCCCTACTCGATGGTGTCCACTGCAATGCGCGCGCCGTTGATGCACACATACCCGAATTTCTCGAGGTCAGAAACTTGGGAAGGGTGCCGGAGATATTCATAGACGCCCAACCTCGCGCAGGGCGCGCGGCAGACTCTCGCTCCTTGCGCGACCCTCACCATCTTGGGTCTCCGCCTCCTCTGTGTCCTGGCACAGGCTGCGGCATCTATCTGTCTTGTGTGTCTGAACTGTACGGACATCAATCAAAGCAAACTCCTCTCTCTGTGCCACCACTCTTTGAGATGCCGCCGAAACGACCGAACGCGTGGGATGTCAGTTTCCCGGACGAAGCCGCAGGCGCGTCCGTGGCTTTGACACCGTCGCAAGCCCAAGCACCGCGCGACGCGCCCTCTGGCCATGGCGGGCGGCGCAAGAACTCCAAGAATGCAGCGCGCGGGAGCGCGGAGCAGACGCCCCCGGTAAGTAGGGCCCACTTTGATGGTCCGCGAATTGGCGGCTCACTTCGCTTCAGGCGAGCAAGCGCACGAAGGTCGCCCAGTCCGAGGACCGTCGCAAGACGCTGCCTGGACCTAGTATGTTTCTGTGCCTTGATTATGAGCCCAATCTGATGCTATCGCTCCTGCACAGAGCGTGCGTACGTACCGGCGCCCAAAGACTTTAGGGAGGACGCCAATACGGTGGTTTGGGGCGAGGACGCCGTTGAAGAATCGAGCGCAGACACGCTAAAACCTATCCGCGCTCTATCTGATTTCGTGGTGTTCGATCCGACGCGCAACTTTGAGCTCATTTCGCTCGCTGTCTTGGACGACAGCGCCGCGCCTGGACGCCATTTCGAAGCCGCGGGCCAAGTCAGGGCCACGTTCTTGAACCAGGAGGACGAGGGACAGGAGGACGACCTTGATGACGATGACAGTGTCAACGAGGGCCGTAAGGCGCAGCGTCTCCGAACGAGCGCAATATTTCGTTGGACGCTCGATTACACGAAACCCGACGAGTGAGTGGCGGAAGCCGCACGAGTGTGCTCATGGCTGACTTCGAAGATAGCCCGATCTACATTGAGACCCAATTCAGCTGGTTCGAGCTGCGCGCGCCGGCCGATCTTTACAGCAGCATTCACAAGACATTCTACCGCCCGCATCGCATCGCGCAGATCGTGATTTGTGCCGCTATGCAATCGCCTGACCTGACCCTCGACGAGTTTGCAGAGGACAACTATGGTGTCTGGGATGAGATGCTCCACGACGTCCTTTGTCTAGAGGACATGCAAGCCGCTGTGAGCTTTTGACACGATGTTCTGCCTGCACGCTCACGTTAACGATGTCTGCAGATACCTGTCGTCCAATCCGTCCTTGAGGGATTGACTCCAGACCAGAGGCAGTTGGTGCTCAAGGCCCAGTTCCTTGGCGATCTCATACGTCGCCAACCGACACCTTACCCTTCGATCAGCATACCTCGGTCACGAGTGGCCCCACCACGCCGTATCGACCTCACGAGCGTCACTGGCAAGCTCGATCTCTCCGTTTTGAGGCCGGAGAATCAGAACGCAACACACGTTTCCGCCCTCATCGACACCCTCGCCCTTGGCCTTTTTCACGAGCATCTGAAGGTCGTCGGCCCACCACCCAAGCGCCCGACCAAGCACGCTCTGAAGCGCGAGCAGGGCGCGATGCGTCTGGCGTTGATGAAACTAGCCAACCGCTGCATCGACGAACACACGACCCTCGACTTCCCAGCCAATCGGAGGCTTCATGACCAGTATTGGGGCGCTGTCCTGGTTGACGGCGTCACCTATGAGGTATCGACAACTTCCTGTTTTTATTGCCCCTTTGTGCTCCGCTGATACACCTCTGTGATCCAGATAGGTGACTGCATCGTCGTGCAGGCGAACTCATACCGGGATCGACCTCCCAGCCAGCTTCCAAACGATCTGGCGGAGTTCCCTGACACTGCATCGATCGCGGATTACTTCTGGTAGCTTCATTATCAATCCCTATGTCCTGGCAGCACAACGCTGATCTCCCTGGTTAGGTTTGCAAAGATCGTTCACCTCGACCAACGTCGGAAGTCACTCCATGTCCGGTGGTTTGAGCACTCGTCCAAGACTTTCTTGAACGAGATCTCAGACCCGCATGAACTATTCCTTTGGTCAACATGTGACGATGTTGATGCGGAGATCGTGGTCGGCAAGGCAATAGTCCATCCCTCTCCTCCGGCTGACAGGGACCTTGAGCCTCTGGAGTATTTCTGTCGGTAAGTTTACAACCTCGCTTTACCTTGAGATGGCGAGCTTCTTACAACTTGCAAAGCTTCGCCTACGATGAGTCGGACGGGTCCTTCCAGGACATAGACAACAAGGCTGGATGTCCTCTTCAGGCTGTTCAGCCACCCGAGAACTGTGCAACATGCCTTCGTCAGGAACAACTGAAGGAAGATGCCGCATGCACAACAACAAAGGGTGTTTTGTTCTATGGAGGGCACACATACCACAAAGATGAGTACGCCATCTACGCTTCTGCAGGAGGTGGACCAGCACACATTGGCCGGATCACCCGCATATATGCCCCCGCAGCTGCCAGAGCTTCCGGTTCTGCGAAAGTCCGTGTATTTCCGCTACACCGCCGTTCAGATGTCCTCAACTCGTCTGTGGGCTTCGACCCTCTCAAGATGGTTCATGAGGTGTGTCCTTCAAATTGTGTGCTGCTATGGTGCATGGTCTGTTTAACGTTTAGGTAGAGAGAGCTTGTCGCCACTGCAGACACTCGGACCATTGAGTTAGACGCCAAAGTTCTTCTTCGGCCGTGCCTGGTCTCCCATCCACGCGACTCTCCTGACCTTCAGGCCTGGCTAGACCTCTCCCCCTTCCATTTCTACCTCAAGTACCAGCTCCCCACCCTCACAAGCCCTTGGTCCGAGAGGAAGAAGCTCCGGAGAAGTGACATCCCGGTTTGCGATGCCTGCGTGGTCCAGCATAATACCAGGAACAAGCTCTTGTTAGAGTTCAACTCCGGAGCGCTGGTCAATCTACGAGCTTTTGATCCTTTCGGAGGGGTTGGGGCCTTTGCACTTGCTATGGAAGAGCTAGGCTGCCTTAAACTGACACACGCTGTGGAGATCACTCCAAGTGCTGCTCTGACGTTGAGGTATGTGACACTGTCTTCAAGCTTGCATTCAAGTTCACTGCATAGCTTACCTTATGTACAACAGGGAAAACTCACCCGGCACTGTCGTCTTCAACCAGTGCTCAAATCTGGTCTTCCAACATGCTGTGAAGTGCCATGCTGGTAACCTGAGCAGCAGCGACACGTTGCACAATCATGATGGCTCTCCTGTTGGAAGGCCTCCCGGCCCTGGAGACATTGACTGCATTGTTGCAGGATTTCCTTGGTGAGTCTACTCGCTTTCACGCGCATCCCTACTGAATTTCATCCAATAGCCAACCCCATTCCCAGCTGAACATGTACAAGAAGGCCAATGATCGCAAGACAAACCTTATTCTCAACCTTCTGTCCTGGGTGGACTTCCTGCGGCCCAAGTACTGCTTCTTCGAGAATGTGCGAGGCTTCTTGAGCTCCACACTGCACGCTCGGCAAGCAAGCAAGTACCGGGTCGAAGGAGGCATCAAGATGGGTGGCCTGAAGTTCCTGACCCGTGCGTTGTTGGCTATGGGGTGAGTATCATGCGTGTGCATCTGTCAAGGCTCATCTTCACACGCGGGACAGGTACCAGGTCCGGTTCGGCCTCCTGCAAGCCGCTCACTATGGTACCCCTCAATCCCGGGTGCGCTTCTTCCTGATCGCCGCCCAGCAAGGACACCCGCTTCCCAAGCTTCCTCAACCCACGCACTACTTCCCCGTGCAAGACTCACTCGAGATCAAATTCTCGCCTGACCTCCCCCCGATTCATCCTATTCTCACCACCAACGGCGCAGCTCCATTCAAGTTTGTTTCCATAATGGACGCCATCGGGGACTTGCCCCGGTTTGACTGGTATGTGGTTGCGATCCACATGGCGCGAGGTAGCTGATACACATCATTGCCTGCCTAGGAAGGACCCGCAGAAGATTCTCCCACCAACGCGGGCTTCACGATCGTGGGAGGGGGTACTCACCCTCGATTGCGATGTGCAGCACCAACCGTGTGGGGTCAGCGGGCCCTGCCCTTCGGAGACACTTTCGTATCGCTACAAGAAGCCGCGCAACTCGTTCCAAGCCAAATGCCGGCGCCGACCGAGGCACGACCTCCCACACACCCCGCGCGACCTCCCGCACGTCACGCGCGACCTGCAACACATCACGCGGGTCCTGCCGCTCGCGACCGTAGAACGGTACCGGCTTCATCCCCGTACTCGACGTCGACCTGTTGAACTCACACGGTCGCGCCTTTGCAGTGTCGTCAACATTCCCCTTCGCCCCGGCGCAGACTACCATGGTAAGCCTACTACGTGCCAGTGGTCTCGCGCGATTGCCCCGCCGTGGCTGATCTAATCCGCAGACCTCGACCCGCGCCTTTGGGAGTGGCAGAGTGCGCATCCGACGTCCGCGATGGCGCGCGACGGCTATCGGCCAGGCATGTACGGCCGCCTCGACGGGGACAAGTGGTTCCACACGACCGTGACGAACGTGTCGCCGACGGCGAAGCAGAGCCGCGTTATCCACCCGGAGGTGCGTGGTAGTGCGCTCGAGCGCGCTGTGCCGCGCGTCGCGACGAGTGCTCACGCGGACCGGCATGCAGGACAAGCGCGTTCTGACGGTGCGCGAGCTCGCCCGCTCGCAGGGCTTCCCGGACTGGTTTACCTTCCATGCGGTCGACGGGAACGTGAAGACGGTACGTGCGCACGCACCCCCGCGCCGCGCTTGTCTCGACGCTCGCGCGTGCGAGTGCGCTGGGATGTCGCTGACCGTGCCCCGATCTTCTCCTGCAGCTCCAGCGGCACATTGGCAACGCAGTGCCTTGGCCGGTCTCCGTGGCGCTCGCCCGCGAGCTGCGCGAGGCGCTGGTGCAGGAGTGGCTGCAGAAACACGAGGACGCTATCAGGATCGACTCGGATTCGGAATGAAGACAAGGGCGAAGGCGGGCGAGGAGGATGCGTACACGCGAACACTCCGGCAAGACTACAGTAACATTTCATATCAGGGCGTAGCCCATAGCATACATCGCACTCGTCCAACAGCATCACTAAATGTACTTGCAGCATTCGAATGTCTACGGATAGAATATCAATGCCTCGATGCACACATACCGAAGCATAAGCTGGGCGTAGGCACACATCGCCATAAAATTTCGAATGCGTATCGTCGACCAGGAGCATCGACTGATACTAAACCTCTAGTTGTGCCTCTGTGCAAAACACAGGGGCATAGGCACTCGCCGAGGCATTCCGACGCGTGCTTGTGGCCACAGATTCCCTACGCGCGATCGTGAGTTAACAGAGCAGGTTGATGCACGGGCGCTAAATAAGATGAACCTCACTGGACGTTCGCCGGACCCGGACCGCTCCTCCCTTCTCTGCTTACCATGACGCTGCCATATCACCCTCGCGTTCCCTCAGTCCCTTCAGTTTGACCGTCAGACGTCAGAGGTCATCGTATTCCGCCACAAGAGCTGTGATCAGAATGTCGGCGGAGGTACCACAAGCACGGGGAACAGGGAGTCACAGCGATATAATGACCCACTCAGCAAGTACTGGCAAGTCGGTTATGGAGTCTCATAAAGCGCTATGCCGCAATGACTCGGGCGACGACACCGGAGCTTACCTCAGTCCTCTACCCACCATCCACAGTAAAATCCGTACAAGAGACTGTACCATCCCACGAACTCCGAAGATCTGCGTGGTCCGCCATGCACCCTCAGAAGGTCTCGGATGTGGTGACGGATCATCACCGATGGTGTCTGCAAGCTTCCTCACGATGCATGACGTTCAAGATCAAACATACCGCCACCACTCTCAAGTAACTGAGGAAACAGCCATCGAATACTCAATGATCAGCACGGCCGAGCGGGTCTCGCCGTGCACCCTGGTACGCATCGTCGACATGCTGTGCCTTGACACGCGCTAGCTATGGACGTTTGTCCTACAGCGGCCATGGACAAATACCCAGGAATCGGAGGGGCCGTGATAGACGGTTCGTACCTGCGTGCGCCACCAACCCCACCACGATCTCCGCGAACGAGACACGGCACCATAAGGTCAAGTACTCGCTTTACCCCAATCGCAAGTCAGCGAGCTGCACCGCGACGAGGCAGCCAGGATTTTGCCTTGGTGAAAGATCGATACATTCCCTACGGGCTGCGTTTGTGCAGTACAGCGTGCCTATACACACATACAAGCACGCTCGATGCGGGGCGAACGAAGGGGCTACGTCATCAACACTTTTTTCTCCTGTTGTGCAGGATCATGGATGTGCGAGAGTCGGCACATTGCATATTTTTGTCTACGCTGATCTTCTTGGTTTCAGTGTTTGCATATCCAAGGCGCACAGTCGCGAGATCGCCGGTATCTGCAGTCGCAGAGACGCAATATCCCGGCGAGACACGGCCGCTGTGCGCCACATAGCTTCCGCAGGCAGCACCTGTGCGTATGGTCACGAACGGACAGGGAAGACATGGTGTAGATCCTCGCTATCGAAGCTATGCAGTGCCCGTGCCGCTCACATCAGGGTGGCACGGCAAGTTACTGCACAGTGGTTGGCCATCTAAGCATGTTCAATGTTCTGGTACTGACTGACAAGTACCGGCGGTCGGATATGGGGCACTGGGAATGCGCCCCCCTCGAGTCTTACTGGTTCAGTTTGGGCCTCGGACGTTAGTACGTTAGGCGTTGAGTAGTTGTGCCTGTTCTGGGACGCCTGTCGTATGTCGTCAACCCCTCAGGTGTGTGCCTATCTCGTCGAATGACGCTCACACATCAATACAATTAACGAATCCAGCGCAGAAGTACACACGACGGCGTTTCCTTGTTGGTAGCTCGAGTACCGGCGGCGCTGAGAGATCTCGATGGGTCTCAGAGGACGCAAGATGGACGCGTCCGACGGGATCGCACGAAAGGTACTTCGGAGACGACTCCATCGAACTGGCGCTGCGGTTGCGTCGAGGCGGGCTCGAGCCCCGGATGTGCCGCCCATAGTACGCGTATCCCCGAGCGTGGCATCCTGCCGACCCCGGCGGACAATTTCTGCCAGCTCGAGGGTATAAAGAGGGCTCATGCACGGTCGAAGTGGAAGCAGTAGCATCCAACTTTCCCCTCGCTCAAGCATCTCGCATCTCCTACACAGTCGCCTTCTCGTTATCTCATCACTGCGCAATGTCTGCCTCAGACGCCACTACTGCGCCCGTTTTGGTTGTGCGTATACCATCCGGACAAACCCAACCTAAGCTATGTTTGTGCTCTTCCACTGACGCCTTGTCCTCGTGCAGGTCGGCGCGGGACCCGCGGGGCTCGTCGCGGCACTCTCGCTCGTGCAGAACGGCGTGCCCGTGCGCGTCGTGGAGAAGCTCCCGGCATTCCACACCGCCTCCCGAGGCACCGGAGCGCACGTACGTCGCCCCGCCTTCTCGCCAGCCGCGCGCCCTACTAATGCCGCTATCCCCATACACAGTCGCGCTCGCTCGAGGTGTACCACTTCCTGGGCGTCCTGGAGGACATCCGGCGCGTCATCAGGCCCCTGATCCCGATGTGCGCGTACAAGCTGCCCGGGGGCACCGAGGTCATGCGGACGTGGAAGATCTGGGAGCCGGTCGAGCCCACTCCCGACAGGCCCATCGTGAGTGAACTTCGGACATCTGTGGGCGAACCAGGCTGACGCGCTATTGCCCCTTACAGACGAACGCGCATGGGGCGGCTATTGGGCAATTCGTCCTGGAAGGCATCTTGCGCGACCACCTCACCAAGCGCGGGGTCCAGATCGAACTCGCCACCGAGCTCGTGTCGTTCGAGCAAGACGCCGACGGCGTCACCGCGATACTGAAGCACGCTGCTGGTACCGACAAGGAAACCACCGAGACGGCGCGCGTAGCGTATGTCATCGGGGCCGATGGCGCTAGGGGTACGTCGGTCGTTATTGAATTGACGGGGCGGCGGCGTTGACACTTCTGGATTGTCAGGCCCGACGAGGAAGCAGATTGGGGCAACGTTCGAAGGGCAGACGAAGGACCTGGACGGCCAAGTCTGGGCCGACGTGTATGTGGAAGGTCTTTCCAGCGAGGTGAGTCGCAGTGTACACTTTCTCCACTGCTACGGACAAGGTCCTAATCATGTTCCTGTCAGTATTGGCATCTGTGGTCCGAGCCCGAGAAGTTCACGTACGTCGCCCGCACACTATCCTCGACTGACACGCGGTATGCTAACGGATGTTCGCCAGTGTTACTATGCGCCCCACGCACCGCGAGGGCGAGTTCCACGTCGGCATCGTCGGCGTCGGCTGGGACCCGGCCGACTTGACCGACAAGGAGAAGTTCGTCGACTTCATCCACGAGAACACTGGCCGTCGCGACCTGAAGTTCGGGGAGTTCACCTCGATGAGCTACTGGAAGTGAGTCGCACAAGCGCGTATATACTTGTGTAGTTGGGCTTACACATGTGCAGGCCGAAGATGCGTATGGTGAACAAGTTCTACTCCGGCAGGGCGTTCCTCGTGGGAGGTAAGCGCCGTGGCACTTACGTTCTTGACAGAGTCTGATGTTCGTCTTGACAGACGCGGCTCACGTCCACTCCCCTACTGGAGGGCAGGGATTGAACACAAGTATACAAGACTCAGTACGTCCAGATCATTGTAGTGACATACGCGATGCTTACTTACCGTACCCCGCAGTTCAACCTCGCTTGGAAGATGGCTCTCGTGTACAAAGGCCTCGCGAAGCCAGAGCTCCTCTCGACCTTCGAAATTGAGCGTCTCCCCGTCGTCACCCTCATGCTCGCGCACACCAGCGGCCTCTACACCCACGTCGTCGCCCACAAGGACACCGCGCCCAAGGATTCGAAGGACAAGAGCCAGTGGCTGGAGTGGAAGAACAGGGCCCTCCACCAGATGGACATCAACTACCGCTGGAGCCCCATCGTCCTCGACGCGCGGGGGAACGGGGACGACATCGACGCCCTGAAGGCGAAGGCGTACGAGGGGTACCCCGGGGAGGACGTGCACGCCGGCGACCGCGCCCCCGGCGCGCCTGCGCTCATCGGCGCCGCGGGCGAGGAAACCTTGCTCCACGACATCTTCAAGCCCACCAAGCACACGCTCCTCGTGTTCTCGCCGGAGACGGAGGAGGCTGACGGGCAGGTCGAGGCGGCGTTGAGGACCGTCCAGTCTCTCCCGGAAGGCACGTACCAGGTGGTCGTCCTTGCGCCCCACGGAGTCCCAAAGGCGCGCGCCGGCGCCGCGTCGTACCACGACAGCAAGGGCTATGCGTACGGCGCATACCACGTCGAGGAAGGGAAGTTGACGTTCGTGGCGGTCCGCCCAGACGGTTATGTGGGGGCGTTCGTGTACGATGCGGAGAGCTTGAAGACGTATTTCTCGCAGATCTTCCCTATTGCTTGAATGTTCGCGAGCTAGCTGCCTGTTTCCGTATGCTATTTGGAGGGTTTCTACAGGGATACGGTGTACTGTACGACTATACCAGCGTAGTAGATGAGCCAGATCTTATCTTGCTAGGTATCTTGACGAGCTTGAATAAGGCGCGCTTGTCTGAACTGATGGGCGCTTCACATCTTGCTCCCGGACACCTTCCTCTCCCCTCTGCCTGTTCCCCAGGCCCAAGACAACATCCTCCAGGCTGGTTTGCAGTGGCGCTTTTTTCTGGCGTGCAACATTACGACTGGCCGCCAGCTGCGGTATCCGAAGCAGGTGCGGGTGGATCACGTTGATGTTCAGCCTGAGCACGTTGGACCAGGTGTCTGGACTCTGGAGATAGTGTGACTGCAGCATCCTGCCATCGGTACGTTCCGCAGTATTGCTCGTTCCTACTACACATACATATGACCATTTATGATCCAGTGCTTGGCGGCGTGCAACTCGCAGAGCAGAGGCTGACGGCACTGAATATTCTCAGAGGCTGATCGTCGCCACATTCGACGATCGCAGTGCCGTACGCTTCCCGCTCTCGCGGCCAGCCGCTGAACGTCCCGCGGCAGCTGTTATTCCCCCACTCTGGACTCTGGCTCACACAGGCCCTCTGGACTAGGATAGTTCTTCCCTTGCTCGCCAGCATGTCTGTAGGCTCGAATGCCGGCGGCACCTCGCTCTGGACTGAAAGCAGGGCGCCTAGCCTCCAATTTGAGCCCGCCACAGCCGCCACAACCGTGTTCACCTCTAGTCTGGACTTGTCTCGATCCCGGCATGGCTCGCATTTGGACTACGGGAAAGCCACACTGCGCAAGGGAACTGACGACACTCCTGGGCTCTCGCGGACTGCTCTCGGAACTCGTGCTCCTGTGACCCTCGATCCCTGCGGCTCGTCTCTGCTCCTGGCGACTCCGTCCTTCCGCTCAATGCAGGCCAAATCCGCCAACGCCCCTCTCGCGAAGGCGTCCTCTACCCTCCTTCTCGACTCACGATCATTACTACCTGGCCCATCCTTACTCTCCGACACTCCTTCGTTTCTCGGGCTCAAAGCAATAGGCTCCCATCCTCCGGGCAAAGCTCCCACGGCGTCCCAAGAACGTCCACTCCGTGAGCCCAGATCGTCGTCAGACGCATCGCGCAGTCCTGCCACGAATCGAAACGTGACCGTGCAACGTCTCGCCCTGGATCTCCCGCTGTCCCGCAGCAGCTCTCTTTCCGTCTTTCTCCACGCGTTGGAGGACGCTGCCCCTGGCTGGTATCAATCTTTGATGGAAAGCGCTACTCTCCAGGAGACCGACCCGGCAATGATCGATGCTCCTCTTTCCTCTCCACCCTCTGCGCGACTTCCATGCAGCGACGCTACCGTCCCCTTGCCCTGTCTCGGTCTCCCGCTTGACATGCTCGCCTCTCTGGATGCGTTGGAAGCCCTCGTGACGGAAGTCCGGCGACTACCACCCCCGCGGTCGAAGACGAAGCCATGCGAGGACATCGACGACGAGGATGCCTTCTTCGGGGCGAGGAGGATGAGAGAGTCGACGGCGAGGCCCCCGAGGACGCAGCTAGCGTCCCCTCCCCTGACCCCCACCGAGAATGACTTCGAACAGGGTGTCCATCCTTCTTCTCCGCCTCCCTCATCCCCTCCTCAGCCGAGATACAGGGAGAGCGTTAGCTCGCTGTATGGCCAGGATACTCCCCGTGCGTCCTCACGGTCATCCACGTGCGAACCCGGCGACTCAATATCCACCCCACGCTACTCCATGTCGAACGGGGTCGCAGTGTCCAACATCGCGAATCACCCAAAGCTGACGAGGACGCTCGGCTTGAACTCCATACCCCAGCCCAGCCGGCTCCCCACGCCCAGCACCCCGCGGCGCCGCACCCTGAGCACACAACCGACACCTCTCCCGCCGCCGCATCCCCCATCCGAGCACCCCTTCCCTCTCACGCTCAACAAGAAGGCGTCCTCGAGAAGCCTCAAAGCGCCAAAGACGCCGAAGGCGCTCAAGTCCATCTTCCGGGCGCGCGCGTCGGCCCCGCCCGTCCCACCGCTCGCGTTTGGCGCGTCGGAGTATGAGTACGACGAGGCGGACAGCCCGGTGCGCAAGCCGCCGCTGACGTACCGCTTCTCCGAGGCGGGCCCGTTGCGGCGGGGGGACCGGAGGATCGACGGGATGCGGCGGCACTTCAGCTCGGACGCACCGCCGCGCGCGGGTAGGCATCCAATCGACGAGGAGGACTCGTTCTTGGTTTTCTGACACGGACCTGGGATTCGTCCTCGGGAGGTTGTACGATTGGAGAGATGAAGCAGTGCCATAATCGTGTGTACCAGTATCGTCATGTCGAGATATCATTACATCCTATTCTCTCGGGGCTTTTCGGGTATCTGCACCACATGCTAGCTATACATTACGCACTGTACTAGTCGCACGAAACATCTTAAGAATACCATGTATCAGTTCTGTTCTCGACATTGTACGCGAAGCGACGATTTGTTCATGCCTCACTGAGGGTGATATCACCGCCAGCTCGAGGAAAGGGTGCTGGTACCAGACGCCGGCGCGGTGCCCTTGTGGTTGGGGTCCGACTCCCAGACGACCTGCGCGGGCAATAGAAGTCAGCATGAAGTGCGATGGCGCGACTCTGCGCCAGACGTACGCTCCCGTCCGCCTCCTTCCGGAAGAACTTGTATTCGAAAGTGGCGCCCGCAGGGATATTCACCGACACGGACCACGTGGGGTACGAGGAGGCGGCCAAGGCGATCTATGGAGGAAGTGCCGTGTCGCGCGTCAGTCGAGCTGCTCCCAATCAAGCTGGGCATGTGCTTGCTGCTCACCGCACTCGCCATGTTCCAACTCCCGAGCTGGGGGATGCTGCCAGCGAGGAAGATATTCTACTCCGGGTTAGCACAGTGTATTCGCATGAGCAATTGGAGGCCAATATCGCCGAAAGAGAGACGCACCTCGCCATCTGTGGTCGTCGCCTGCTCGGCGAAGGTGACACTAACGAAGGCCCCGGAGGAGGCGGTTTGTCCAGTATGTACCGCAATAGAGCTTCGCGCAGGGATGGCGGCGTTCAACGACCCTTTGAGGACCGTGAACGATGGCCCAGTGCAACTGTCCCTGGAGGCCTTGCCGCTGACGACGTCGCAGTACGTGCCATCAGGAAGCGGAGTAGTGAAATTCGCGGACCACGCCGAGTCGGCGTTGTTGATCGCGACGAAGCCGAGTGCGCCACGACCGAACGCGATCTGCTGGGATTGCGGGGCGAACCAGTTGTTGAGGCCGGCGTTCCCGACATTGTTTCGGAAGCCGACCATGCCGGCGACGGCCGCCCAGCGGTGCTGGCAGAGCCAGCCGTTCGCGCCGCGGCTCGATGAACATGTTCCGACGCCTTTGTCTGGGGCGCCCGCGCCCGCGTCCGTGAAACCGTCGTAGGAGGAGAGGATCGTGGGCGTGCCGTACGGGTGCGCGAGGGAGAAGACCATCGCGTTAGCATAGGTGTTCGAGGGCGAGTTGTTATTGAGGGACGCGCCGTTCTGCGTGGGGCGGCAGACAACTACAGTCAGCCACATGGACACATGCTGGAAGCGGGATATCCAGCCACTCACACGCTCGGTATCGTGGTTGGTGACGAAGACGTTGGCACCCGTGCCAGGTACCCAGCCGCGGTTCTCGAAGTCCTGGAGGCTGGCTATCCCTGAGCCCAAGAAGGCGTCCCTGAGTGCAACAGTATAACGGAATCTACGAATGTGTTGTCGGCTCCGCCCCGTACTACCATTCACTTGATAGAACTCACTCTTGAACATCGCCGTTGCCGGTGTATTGGTTCGGCGTGATGGGCTCGCCGAGGCCGAAAGGCACCTCCTGGGTGATATAGACCGAGCGTGTGAGGCGCGACAGGATGTTCGCGATATCACCCGGAGGGATTTCTGGACACGTTCATGTCAGCCGCATGCAACCACGTTTGAAACAGGACGGCCACCTTTGGAAGCGTCTAGACGCAGGCCATCGGCGCCCAACGAGAGCAGGTCATTACCGAATTGCGCGAGGCGGCCGCGTACATACTCGGTGTCCGTTGCGAGGCTATCAGAAGGGGGCGCATCAAGTCAGTCATTATATCATGAACGACGCAGGAGTATGTATACGCACTCGGCGAGGTCAAGGAGCTCGCATGTCTGCACCTCGACGGCATTGTCGTAGTTGACGATCTCGTCTCCCGGTTCGAGACCGCAATGGTGAAAGTCCTGGTGTTGATAGATGCCGGGGTACTCGTAGTGCGACCAGGACGACCCCGCGATGCCCGTGCCAGAGTCGCCGCCCGCCATATGGTTCCAAATCGTGTCTGTGGAGGGGCACAGAACCTCTGGGTCAATCGCGCCCAATGCCGTATGGGAGTCTGGGAAGACATCTGAGAGGCTTACCGACAATTACACCAACGCCGGCGGCATGACATGTGGCAATCATATTCGCAAATTGGGAGCGGTTTCCACGCTTGCTGGTGAGTATGTACGAAACCGGTTGGTAATCCGTCCACCACTGTGCACCTTGGATGGTCTCCTGCGGTGGGCTCACTGTGGAATTATGAGAGCTGTAAGGTGTGCGCAAGTGGTAGTTCAACGACCGCACCTACCTTGCACGAAGCCGTAACCGGCAGGGCCGATGAAGTTGGTGCACTCGGCAGCGACGCTGTCCCAGGTCCACTCGAAGAGTTGAACGATCACATCCTTGCTGCCGGACGGGGTCCTTTCATGAAGCGCCTTCGTGCCCTTGTTGAAGACGGCAGGGCGGGCTTTGACGGTGATGCTGCAGAAGAGCCCGAGCGTAGCGACTACCGCGAGCTTGACCCAGATCGACATCGTTGCAGAGACGAGAGTCAGTCAAACAATAAGGAAGGGGAAACCGGTGTCTAGACTGTAGACAACTGGTGAGGCCGACGTGCAAAAAAACTTGATGGACGGGCTGTTCGATTGCTGCTGTGGCCTGACAGAAAACGGCAAATCACAGAGTCACCTCGTCAGCATCGGATGAAGGTACTCCTGGGCAACTTGAATCATATGGCCGGTGGATGTAAAATGCCCACGCTCTAGCAGGTGACATTCAGCGAAGTTCCAGGACAGCCCAGTGGTAGTAAAGAGCATGAGGGCACCGTTGCGCGAGCACCATCAACGAAGAAAAATCCTGCATAGAAGAAATCAGCAGGCTCATGCGAAGACTCGGGAACGTGCATTGAGCGTACGTGACCATACATACGCCCACGCGCATGGGAAGCCCCGAGATCATGGCTGCGCCGTGGCGGGTGTTTCGCCCGACACCTTGCCTTCCGTGGCGAGCCTGGCTTGTAAACTCGGCGTAGTCATCGCTTTGGGAAGCGTTCCACTGCACGTAGATGAAAAACCGTGTATCATTGAATCAGTGATAGTCCGTGCCACTTGTCAGGCGACCATGGAGGCGAGCCACGGGACCGCAGGCCAGTCAGCCGCACGCAGTCCACCACGGTGACGAAATTTCGAAGTGCTTGATGGTTCATATCTGTGTATTGAATATATGGGCTAGCGATTGACATTCGCCTTCCGCGTTCTCGCCCACAATCTTCGCTGGCCCATATGACCAGAATCTGGGATCCAGAGGACCAAAATGACGGTCAGGGCAATAGGCGGGATAGCGAGGAGAGTACCTACGACACTAGCTGCAGGCATAGCTGGCTAATTCGTCAGCCGTATGTATGCACTCACACTCATGGAGATCCATACATCATGCATCATGATCAAGCGGTGAGACGGCGCAGAGTACGACTATCTCCCGTTTCCCACGCCACCCTGTACATGCAGCATCTCCCGAACTCCTTCATCGTCGCGATTTATCGGCATTTTGACTTGCGCCACTGATTGCTTCAGGTCTTAACATACACCCAGATACGGCCTGGGAGTCGATCCCCTCCTGCGGCTGACTCTTCATCTGTGATAACCATAAAGATGTACCAACAACGTTCTAAGATATGCGTTGACCGGTTCAACACAGGTCAGTACGTATCTACTTTCTTGCTTTTGTCCGAAAACCCGGTGTCGCTCTCATCCGAATCTCGACGAAGTTGCCACGGCATCCCCGTTCCGGCGACCCTAACCAACTGCAGGGCCACGCACCTGTATGCTCACCGGCGGCGTGTACCCGTTCTTGGTTCCTTCACAGGGTCCGGGGAGGCATGTACTCTATACGTAATGCTCCGTGCTGCTAGTGCGTGCAGTCAATTCAGTCTGTCCTCGGAGGCTGTACGATCGGGGATACGAAGCAGTGCCATATGGCCGTATGTACGAGTATGATTGCACATCCGAATGTCGGGGACTTTTCGGGTATTTGCTCCTGGAGCACGCGCGCATGAGTGGCCTCGACAATGCAATGCATCGGCTCAATGAAAGAAGGGGTATTCGGTACAGGGATATGGTTATGCTTAAGTTACGGGGTATCACCGCCAGCTGGAGGTAAGCGTGGTGGTACCGGACGCGGGCGCGGTAGCCTGGCGGTTGGGGTCCGACTCCCACACGACCTGGAGGAAGGGGAGTGGATGTAAGCATAGCGCGCGATGGGCGGAGACTACGCAGGACTTACGCTACCGTCCGTCTCCTTACGGATGAACTTGTACTGGAAGGTCGTGCCGGCAGGGATGTTCACGGTCACGGACCATGTGGGGTACGACGCGGAGGATAGGGCGATCTGCGAACGAGGCACGATGTCGTATGTAAATTGTCTGTCAAGGGGTCGTGTATGCACATGCTACTCACCGCGCTTGCCGGGCTCCAGTTCCCGAGCTGCGAGATGCTGCCGACGAGGAAGATGTTCTGCGCGAGGACCATGATCAGCACCGCGATTCCTCATGTGATAACTGCATGGAGGAAAGACAGACCTCGCCAAAGGTGGTCGTCGCCTGCTCAGCGAAGGTCACACTGACAGTGCCGCTGGTCGGGGTGGTACTAGGCGCGGAGGTGGGCGTGGCGCCACCAGAGCCTTGCTGGCCGGTGTGCACGGCGATGGCGCTACGCGCGGGGACTGTGGCAGTCAGCTTTCCGCCGGACACGGTGAACGAGGAGCCGGTGCAGCTACTGCCGGAGAGCTTGCCGCTGATGACGTCGCAGTAGGAACCATCCGGGAGTGAAGTGGTGAACGTCGTGGACCAGGCCGAGTCGGCGTTGTTGATCGCGACGAAGCCAAGCGCGCCGCGACCGAACGCAATCTGCTGCGACTGAGGCGCCTGCCAGTTGTTGAGCGCAGCGCTGCCGACGTTGTTGCGGAAGCCGACCATGCCGGCGATCGCGGTCCAGCGGTGCTGACAGAGCCACCCGTTCGCACTACCGCTGGTCGAGCATGTGCCGACGTTGTTGTTGGGCGCGCCGGCGTCGGTGTTCGTGAAGCCATCGTACGAGGAGAGGATCGTGGGAGTGCCGTACGGGTGCGCGAGCGAGAAGATCATCGCGGTGACGTAGGTGTTCGAAGGCGAGTTGTTGTTCAGCGACGCGCCGTTCTACACGAGGGCGGTGAGCCACATGGGCGCAAGAGCAAGAAGGCCAGCCACTCACCCGCTCGGTGTCATGGTTGACGACGAACACGTTGGCGCCCGAGCCAGGTACCCATCCGCGGTTTTCGAAGTCCTGCAGGTTGGAGATGCCCGAGCTCAAGAAGGCGTCCTTCAGCGCAGAGGTGTAACGGAACCTATCGAGCTGTCAGTCCCATGCCACATTGGTCTTCGATGAATCTACATACTCCTGAACGTCGCCGTTCCCGGTGTACTGGTTCGGCGTGATGGGCTCGCCGGCCCCAAAGATAACTTCCTGGGTGATGTAGACAGAGCGACTGAGGCGGGACAGGATGTTCGCGATGTCGCCAACAGGAATGTCTAGAGACGGTCAGGTAAGTCCATGCGGTTATATCTGCGGAGAATATGATTACGTTTGGAAGCGTCGAGACGCAGGCCATCGGCACCGAGCGAGAGCAGGTCGTTTCCGTACTGGGCAAGACGACCGCGCACATACTCCGTGTCCGTGGCGAGGCTGTTAGAGTTGGATGTAGCGTGTCAGCCGCATGCATGATACAGTGCACAGCATAGATGGAGATGCACATACTCAGCGAGGTTGACGAGCTCGCAGGTCTGGACCTCAACTGCGTTGTCGTAGTTGACGATGTCATCGCCAGGTTCGAGGCCGCAGTGGTGGAAGTCCTGGTTCTGGTAGATGCCGGGGTAGTTGTAGTGCGTGAAGGACGAGCCGGCGGTACCCGTGCCGGAGCCGACGCCGGCCATGTGGTTCCAGATGGTGTCTGCGAGGCGGCGCCAGAACGCAGTAAGCTTCCGCCACATAGTGGAGTTGAACACGTCGGGGAAGCTCACCAACGATCACGCCGACGCCCGCGGCGTGGCACGTAGTAATCATGTTCGCAAACTGGGAGCGGTTGCCCCGCTTCCCGGTGAGCGTGTACGACACCGGCTGGTAGTCGGTCCACCACTGCGCGCCCTGGATGGTCTCCTGGGGCGGGCTCACTACGGTGTCGCGGAAGCTTGTCAGGACCGTGCATGTGGGATGAGACATGGATGAACCTGCCTTGCACGAAGCCGTAACCAGCCGGGCCGATGAAGTTAGTGCACTCGGCAGCGACGCTGTCCCAATTCCACTCAAACATCTGGATGATAACATCCTTGCTGCCGGAGGGGGCCCGGGCATGCAGCGAGTGTGCGTCCGCGCCGGCGTCAAAGACGGTAGGGCGGGCGTCGACGGCGGCGGTGCAGAACACGCCGAGTGCGGCGAGTGCGGCGAGCTTGACCCAGTTTGACATGGCCAGAGAGTGCAAGGACGCGGTTGCAGGAGAGGGTGCCAGAGAGGACGACTGCCTGGAGGAGGCTGGCGTCGAGGCTGACTTTTTATAGACAGCCGAGGCCGTGCAGAAATGGACGACCTGTTCCAGTTTTACTGTGGCTTGACAGGATATGGAAAATCATGAGCCCGCAGCGTCAACATCAGCTCGATGTACTTCGTGGATGTCATATGGCGCGAGGGAAGCGCTGCATGCGAGAATCGGAGCCGGACGTGCGCAGGGCGAATTGCCGGCATGCCCACACTTTCGCAGGTGACGTCGGCGAAGCGGGAGAGAAAACACAGGGCAGCCCAATGGGAACCGCGCGAAGGCACCGTCGCGAGGACGCCATCAACGAAGAACCATCCCCCGCCGGCGGGAGTGATCAGCAGACTTGGGCGGGGGGCGCGCATCGACCGCATTCACCCATGTTTCAGGGCGCTCGTAGGATATCGCGCACGCGCGCACGAAGCCCAGTAACTCCGCCCCGCGGACGTTCTGACCGATCCCCCGCCTCCGCGACGAGCGTTGCCAGGAAAATCGACGTGCTTCTCTCTTTGGGACGCGTGCCCTGTGGAGAAAGGACCGCGTGCAACCGATCGTCCATGTCGCATGAGGCGGACGAGGCGGGGTCAGCCAATTGTGGCCCGCGATCACGATCGGAGTTTGTGCAGCCTCCCGTGTCCGCCGGTCGGATACACCAGTTGCGCTGCTCATCGTCCCCGCCGGCAACTCACTGTTACAAGCGACGGTGAAGTGAGGGCTCGTCGGTGGCCGGCGAGAGCAGTCTGGCTCTTTTCGAAGCGACGGGAGCTGGGACCTTGGCGTGGAGATCGAGCGTCAGGACCGCCACGACCGAGTGCCTGGCCCTACCTGACAGACCTCCGTCGCTGAAGCATTGCTTCATGTCGGCAGGTGAGGCTGGCCACGTCCGTGCCGCCTCCCGGACCACTTCGACGCCGAAGATGAGTACAGGCGAACCTCAAGTTTCGTGTTCGCGAGCCTTGGGGTCCGCCGGCGTCAAGGACCGCAGGCGCTATACGAGTAGTTCCGGAACTGCTAAAGTTCAGCGTTAGACAGCGGGGATAGGCGTCCCGACGCTTCAAGATTACCAATCTCAATACTCGGGGCTAGGATCGGGCGGAGGGAGGTAGCAAAGCTCCGGTCCTCGAAGTCTGGCTATGCTCGCAGCTGACTCACCTTGGCTCGCTACTCTCGACATGTGCGGAGAGGCTTGTGTCTGGCTGAGCCTGAGAATTGTCGTCCTGTCACGCATCATCGTTCTCAGGGATCTCGGTGGGAGTAGATGGGTCAGGCGATGGCCAGCCGCGTAGTCCCTGATGCATGTGGTCGACTAACTCAGAAGATACATGTTTCTCTGCCATGGGAAGTTCAGTGCTTACAGTGACATCAGATGATTTACGACACCCCTCACACCTTGGATAGACCAAACTTCGCTTGGCAGGTATACTCCAATGCAAGCATAGGTTTCCGGGGACTCCTCCGCACGAAGAAACCCGCCGGTGACCGGTGAGCACCAGCATGAGCATCTTGTGTCATCAGTGACGGAACAGCTACGTGCATATAGCCTCCCCGCTTACTGAGTACCGAGCGGCATCGGAGGGTCGCATTCATCCACAAGTATGCGCATGTTAGTAAGTCACGAGCGTCGGTAGAGACTCTTCCCTCACCAATAGAAGAGATTGGGCAGCGATCCGGTGGCAGGGCCGTTAGCTCGTTTCCCTCATAGCCTTCCAGGAGTGACTCTAAATCGCCGCAAAATGCACTGATAAGCTGCAGGGTCTCGATGTCTAGTTTCCGCAAGCTTGCTCACCAGGCGCATGAGTTCTCATGAGATAATTTGGCTGATTGGTGAGCATATAGTGCTGAAGCCTAGCCAAAGACTACCGACGTGGTCTCAATCGTTCTGATATCAGGGTATGCCTCCTCATGAGACAAAGGACTGGTTGTACAGAACAGAAAGTTGTGTTGCAGCCGTGTTTGCATGAAAGTTGAGGTAAAGACAAGAAAGAGCATGTATGCCACATCTCGAGCGGGAGGAAGCGTGCGGGCGCTAACTGAGATGCTTATGTTCGTACGATAACGTAATCCAATCGCGGCCTTCAGGGAAACTTTATGGGCGCTCAACGCATCTTCCTTTCGCGTTCTTGCGCTGAGTCTCTGGTCTGCTAGAAGTCATCTCACCCTCCTTGTTTGAGTATCTGGTACTCTTTGGCTACCTGGTGGGACTTCAGGAATAACCTGCAGGCACTGTCGTCTGGAGTCACCATACAACTGTTCTACTCGTGTCCAACTTCGCGAACCTCATGGATTCAAGCGACCTCTTTTCCTTCCTGGATGACGCCCCACAGAACGCAGGCGCGTCGAAGGATGCAGAAGGCGATGTTCAGATGAAAGCCGCGACTCAGAGCGCCAATGGTGCCGCCAGGAAACGTAAAGCGAAATCCCCTCCTCAACTCAAGGAGCGCGACGGGAGTCCAGAGGAGTCCAATAACAATGCAGGGCCCTCTGAACCGAAGAAGCCGCGCCTAGCGTCACCAAACCCCCTTGTCGTGGACGAGGTTGAGATCGAAGCGAAACGAGAGGTCGCAGCAAGTGCTGGCTTGACCGGTGCAGTGGAGGCGGGTTCCCGTTTAGAGCTTCGGCATCAGGTGAAGTCCTATACACGCTCCCGGTGCGATACTCGCTAACATCACTGTCGTAGGTACGACACCAAGTTGCCGTGCCTCCAGGGTATCCCTACATACCTATCGCCAACCATGTGCCTCCAGAGAAACCGGCGCGCGAATACAAGTTCACTCTCGACCCTTTCCAACAAGTGTCCGTGCACGCTATTCAACGAAACGAGAGCGTACTTGTTTCTGCGCATACCAGTGCCGGAAAAACGGTAGTAGCAGAGTATGCTATTGCGCAATGCTTGCAGGCGAAGCAGCGAGTTATCTACACGAGTCCGATCAAGGCCAGTAAATAGACTCGATTCCAGAAGGGCAATAAATCATATTCTTTCTTTATGACATACAGGCTCTGAGCAACCAGAAGTACCGTGAGATGCTCGCCGAGTTTGGAGACGTTGGCTTGATGACCGGAGACGTCACCATCAATCCCAGTGCAACATGTCTAGTCATGACGACCGAGGTACGCCCCCCGTCCCACTGTACGACAGCATGCAGTGAGCTCACGAGTATCCAGATTCTGCGCTCGATGCTCTACCGCGGATCCGAGATCATGCGCGAAGTCGCTTGGGTGATATTCGACGAGATCCACTATATGCGCGACAAAGAGCGTGGTGTGGTCTGGGAGGAAACAATCATCCTCTTACCGCACACCGTGCGCTATGTCTTCCTCTCCGCCACTATCCCGAACGCGATGCAGTTCGCGGAGTGGATAGTCAAGTCGCATGAGCAGCCATGTCACGTCGTCTACACCGACTTCCGGCCCACCCCGCTGCAGCACTACCTGTTCCCTGCGGGTGGTGAGGGAATCTACCTCGTGGTCAACGAGAAGGGCGAGTTCCGAGAAGACAACTTCACGAAGGCGATGGGTATGCTGCAGGACCGGATGGGCGATGACCCGGCAGACCCGAGAGCGGGAAAGGGGAGAAAGGGCAAGACGAAGAAGGGTGGCCCCGAGAAGAAAGGTGAGGGGTTTGTCTCCTGCCTTTCATCATGCAGACACTCACGAAGATCAGGCTCGTCGGACATCCAGAAAATCGTGAAGATGATCATGCTCAAGAACTACAACCCCGTCATCGTCTTCGCGTTTAGCAAGCGCGAGTGCGAGGCGCTCGCGCTAACGATGTCCAAGCTGGAGTTCAACTCGACGGACGAGCAGGACCTGGTCGCGAACATCTTCAACAACGCGATCGAGAACCTCGCGCCCGACGACCGCCAGCTCCCGCAGATCTCGAACCTGCTCCCGCTCCTGAAGCGCGGCATCGGTATCCATCACGGCGGCCTGCTCCCCATCCTCAAGGAGGTCATCGAGATCCTCTTCCAGGAAGGCCTCATCAAGGTCCTCTTCGCGACGGAGACGTTCTCTATCGGCCTGAACATGCCCGCGAAGACGGTCGTGTTCACCGCGGCACGCAAGTTTGACGGGCGCGACTTCCGTAACCTCTCCTCGGGCGAGTACATCCAGATGTCTGGCCGCGCGGGTCGTCGTGGGCTTGACGACCGTGGTGTGGTCATCATGATGTGCGACGAGAAGCTTGAGCCGGCCGCGGCGAAGGAGATGATCAAGGGTGAGGCGGACAGGCTCGACTCGGCGTTCCATCTCGGGTACAACATGATCCTCAACCTCATGAAGGTCGAGGGTATCAGTCCCGAGTTCATGCTGGAGCGTTGCTTCTATCAGTTCCAGAACAGCGCCCAAGTGCCTGTCATCGAGCGCGGTAAGTGTAGCGTCACGATGCCTTGGATGATTGTTTCTCTGAACGCACCTTGCACCTGCAGAGCTCCAGAAGGAGGAAGAGGCGAGGGACGCGATCGTGGTGCCAGACGAGGAGCAGGTCGCGAGCTACTACGACTTCCGGCAACAACTCGACCAAATGGCTGCAGACTTCCGCGAGGTCATCACGCACCCCAACTACAGCCTTCCCTTCCTCCAGCCCGGCCGTCTCGTTGAGGTCAAGCACCAGAAGCTTGACTTTGGTTGGGGCGTCATCGTCAACTACCAAAAGCGGTTACCTCCCAAGGTACGCATTCTCGAACGCACTACTGCGTTCAGCACTTATGCCTCCTCTATAGAACCGGCCAGGACCGAAGCCTGAGGATGTACCCGCCCACGAGCAGTACATCGTCGACGTGCTGCTGTATTGTGCGAAAGGCTCGACACTCCCGAAGGACCGCAACACGACCACCCCGACCCCTGGTGGCGTGCAACCATGTCCAACCGGACGTGGCGGCGAGCCTCTTGTTGTCCCGGTCCTGCTCTCGACGATCGACTCCATCAGCCGGCTGCGCATATTCATGCCGAAGGACCTGCGGCCTCTGCAACAACGGGAGACGACGTGGAAGGCCGTCATGGAAGTGCAGAGCCGGTTCCCCACAGGCATTCCGCTCCTCGATCCGATCGCGGACATGAAGATTACGGACGCGAAGTTCAAGGAGCTCGTGCAGGTGAGCATATAGCGCTCTTCAACCCCTTCTGTGTGCTCATCGACCATCGCCATTCAGAAAATCGACACCCTGGAGAAGAAGCTCTTTTCGAGTCCCCTCCACACCGACCCGCGGTTACCGGAGCTCTACACGCTCTACGCGCGCAAGCAGGAGCATCAGACACGCATCCGCGAGCTCAAGAAGCGCGTGCAGGCGACGAACGACGTGCTCCAGATGGAGGAGCTCAAGTGCCGCAAGCGTGTCCTGCGCCGCCTTGGGTTCACGAACGCCTCGGACATCGTCGACATGAAGGGCCGTGTGGCGTGCGAGATCAGCACGGGCGACGAACTGCTCCTGACCGAGCTCATCTTCAATGGTGTCTTCAACACACTTACGCCCGAGCAGTGCGCGGGCCTGCTCAGCTGCTTCGTGTTCACGGAGAAGGTGGGGATAAGCTATCCGTTTATCGATGGCCGACTGACAAATGTGTACGCAGAGCGAGCAAGTCACTAAGCTCAAGGAAGAGCTTGCGGCGCCACTGCGCGTCATGCAGGAGATCGCGAGGCGCATCGCGAAGGTATCCAAGGAGTCCAAGCTGCCCGTCAACGAGGACGAGTACGTGCAGTCCTTCAAGGTCGAGCTCATGGACGCCGTCGTCCAGTGGTGCCGGGGAGCATCGTTCTCGGAGATCTGCAAGGTGCGTCGTACGGCCACTGCCTGTCTTAGCGACGCTAACTGACCGTCGTGCACAGCTCACCGATCAGTTCGAGGGCAGCCTCATCCGTGTGTTCCGCCGCCTGCAGGAGCTCATCCGCCAGATGGCGCAGGCGGCGAAGGTCATCGGCAACAGCGAGCTGCAGGAGAAGTTCGAGAAGGCGTCGGAGATGCTGGAGCGGCCGAACTCGGTGATCTTCTGTTCCTCCCTGTATCTCTAGACAGCAGCAGACCTCTCGCTCTGTACCCATCAACCATGACGACGAGGCATTGCACTCGTATACATCTGGATCGTGTATGTCCTTGGGGCAATTGATTTGATCTGTGGCATATATACACTCGTGGAAGCATAACGGAGAAGTAGGTTTAAGGGAAGCATTCAAGTTGGGAGTCGTAACGCTGCTTAGCAGCTGCCGTTGTCGGCCCACACCCCAGCTGTAAGACGTCCAGTGAGCAGAAGCAAGATGATCGTATACCGCGAATGGGCTCACCTGGGCCGCCGGGGTTATCGTTGTAGGACCACCACTTCGCGGTCCAGAGATGGCCGTCTGCGAGCGAACAGTCAGAGGATGGCTGGCAGACCGCGCATGAGACAACTTACTGTAGGTGACCTTGTTGCCGCCAACGTACGTCGTCTGTCGGGTGCGTGAGTGGTCAGTCGAATGAAGCATGATAGGAGGTTCTACTTACGGTGGAGCCCCAAGGAGAAACGCCAGCGCAAGGACCAGAGCCAGATCCGCTGGTGGGGGTAGTCGCCGCACTGGATGTGGTAGAGGACGATCGAGAGGTAGTGGAAGTGCTGCGAGTAGTAGAGGTCGATGAGCGCCTGGTGGTCGTCGAGGAGCGACGGGTGGAAGTGGTAGACCTCTGCGTAGTCGATGAACGGCTGGTGCTGGTGGGCGTCGTCGAAGTGCGGTTGGAGCTCGTCGAAGTGCGCGAGGTCGTCGAGGAGCGTCCGGACGTGGTCGTCGAGCTCTGAGACGTTGACGAACGTGTCGAAGAGGTTGACGCGGACGTTGAGGTCGTCGACGAGCGAGTTGAGGTAGTGGAAGAGCGAGTCGTGGAGGTAGAAGAGCTGCTGGAAGAAGATCCTCCCACCGACTGGCCCATGTTGTTACGGATGTTATCCCACTTGCTGCTGGGGAAGCTACATGGCATGTGAGTATACTCGTATCCACTAACAGTAACAAACGCACTTGATGTGGTTCTGGCCAAACATGCCTCAGCGACGGTCGGGAGACAACGAAGATAGGAAGACACACCTGAGTCTGATCAAGGTTTCCGTATACCTCCGCAGTTGTAGAGACAAGCGAGTCAGTGCCTTTCTTGTCTGTCGAAAGCTGACAATGCAAGACCAACGATTAGTTCCGAGTCAACGCAGCAGGTCGTCATCGAGACACGCGTACCTCCCAGAACATAGATCCAGCCAGTCCATTGTCGCGGACGTACTGAGCCTTGATCGATGCGATGTGAGGAGTATCGTACGTCACAAGTTCTCGCTTCGACGAGTCGTACGAGTAGCTAGTGACATCCGTCATATTCTCGTACACCTGTGAGATTGTCAGAGATTATATTATTCCTGAGATGCGACCCTACGTACTGTGGCGCCAGCGAGGGGAAGGGCTTTGTACGAGTAGACACCGGCCTCGATCGTACCGGGGCCAATCTAAGGAAGAGTCAGTGCCATGAACCGATTGGCCCCAAGAAGGACTGACCCCGCTGTACGACGAGCCAATTCCGTTCGTGTTCTCGAATGCGCGACCGTAGAGGGGAATGCCCATGGTGATCTTTCCAGCAGTAGCACCATTCGCGATGTAGTACTTCACGGCCTTGTCGGTAGAGACGTTCGTGCGCTCGCCGTAGTAGAGGTTGGCTGAAGGCTCCGGGTTAGCAGCGATTGGTTATTCGCCCCTTGTAGTTGCATACCTTGGTTATCGGCCTGGTAATTGAGGTTAGCACATCATGTATCGGATACGAGAAGCAATACTACTCACCCAGCTCAACCAGGATCCAGCATAGTCGTAAGCCTGAGGGAATCAGTAAGCCTGACTGTTGGGCATAGAGTTGTCACAAGCTAACCATCAAGTTCCAGTACGTGAGTGCGTTGTCCATGGCAGGGATCCGCAGATGCTCGTAGTTGTCAGAGCCCGCAGGGACTGCAGCCTAAGACAACGTTTCCTTAAGTCAGCCGTAGATGCGACTGTGTGAACAGCAACTACGCACCGTGAGTTCGTATGGGGTGCTATCACCCTTCTGTAGCTGCAAGTTGTCGAAGGCGAGGCGCAAGGAGGTGAGCAATGCCGCGAAGCCGGTGGCCAGCGCATCGTTTGACGGGTACTCGAAGTCGATGTCGATGCCGTCGAAACCGTAGTTCTCGATCAAGCTAACGGCGCTCTGCACGAAAGTGGCGCGCTTGTTGGCGTCGGTGACGAAGTTGAAGTGACCAGCCTGTGAGTAGGTCCAGCCGCCGACGGACAGCAAGACCTTGAGGTTCCTGTAGGTGTATGAGCGATGACAGCTGCATCAACGCCAACGCGGACGTACCGGTTCTTGAGCTTGAGAAGGTAAAGCTGGCGAGGAGAAATCAGCTCCGAGTCCTCACGTCTCTGCAAGCAGCGAGTGTGTGGTCTCACCTGCTTGAGGCAACCGTAGAGGTTGTTGCCTGAGTCGTTCCACGAGTCGCCCGGATAGTGTTTCTGAGGCGTGCTTCAGATGAGGTGTATCAGGAGATGCCCCAGGGAGACGTACCTGCTCATCCGCCCAAGAGTCCGTGAGGGAGATGGAACCCGTGTCGGCAGAGACGTCAGCAAAAGAGTACAGGATGTGAGTCAGATCGCTAGGATCTATATCCGTGGGCTCTGCGAGGTATCAGGTTTGTGGAGGACTCCCTTGAGAGACAGGTTGTGTGTCCTTACGGAAGTTCGCGCCATAGATGCCCCTACGGCCCGTATGAGCTTCGAAGTCATGAGAAACAACGAAGCAACGTACCAGTTGGTGAAGTAAGCCACCTGCACTTTCGAGCCTGGCGTCGCACGCTTGTGAACGACGTGCGGTTTGACCTTGCGCTGAGTGTCGACGCTGTGGGGATGGTCCTTGAACGTCGGCGGGCGACGCATGACCTCGGTCGCATTGACGAAAGCAATCGCGGCCAGCGTCACGGCCGCGAGGAGATAGATGCGACGAACAACGGCCGATAATGCCATGCTGGGCGAGAATGGGGGGAGTGCGGCGTCGAGAGAAGTCCACGATCCTCATCGCCAGGTTTTTGTAGCATCAGAGTTGGCGAAGGGAACTTGGCTGACGTTCCGTAGCATACTCAGGGTGCGGATAATTCAGAGGCAGGCAGACGGCATCCGCGGTGCCACTGGAATGCTGAGGCCGTCGAAGCGCACTCTATACCCCCGTAGCCCTCTCCACCTTGGGATGCGGTGACCTGCATTCCACGGGTGTTGTGTATACCTCCCTCGCCGGTCATAATAGTCTCCCGCGTAACGCAACGCTCCACGAGGATTGAAGGCCTCTCGTGGCAGCGATGCATCGCGTCATCACGTACGCAGCAGCATGCCATTCAATAAAAGCGAGGGTACGCCTGTATGTGCTTGTAGGATGCTGAAGAACGAGGGCCAGTCATGAGTAATGAAGCCCCATCACCATAAGAGGGCGATCACGGTACCATGTCGCTACCGGCTCGCGGTCGCATATCGGCAGCTCCCGCTCTTGTAGGCTTGTGTATACACCAGGCACGACCTCGCATGAAGAGTGCCTTGCTGTCTGTACTGATCCGACACGAAATTTGCGAAGTATTGGCGGCGGAAGCGGAAGCAAGTTCTGAGGCGCCCAAGTCTACGCGTTCTAGAGCATAAGCGCCCTTAGCGGGTACCTGGCGGGTACCCGGTGCTCATCTTGTCGCGACCGAGAACGTTCATTCCAGGGAACTTCCGATGTTTGGAGCAGTTGATTTCAATGGTGTCCAATATTTACACACGTCCGCATGAACCCTAGGCGCGACCTCGCGGACCATGCCGCGGGGAAGCTCCGCCGGATGCCCATCCCAGGAGTCGAAATGTCGTGTATATGCGTCATCTAGCATGCGCCGTTGTCCGTCCATACACCGGCTGTAATCGCAGATGAGGGGATGGCCAAGAGGGAGTGCGATCGCGTAGTACTGACCTGCGCCACCGGGGGTATCGCCGGAAGTCCACCACTTCGCGGTCCAGAGATGGCCCTCTGTCAGGTCCGGGTCAGGATATGAGGATCTCCCGGAACACGGTGGATTGCTTACGGTAAGACGCCTGCTGTCCACCAGTGAAGACGGCGCCCGCAGTCCAAGCTGGGACAGAAGCGCACTTCCCAGCGCCGCCGGTAGGCGTCGAGGTCGAGCTTGTGGTCGTCGGGGAGCTCCCGGGCGCAGTCGAGCTGGGGGAGCTGGGGGACGAGCCCATGTTGTTGCGGATGTTGTCCCATTTGCTGTTAGGGAAGCTGCCAGGTACGTTAGCGTCTGAGTAGGTCCCCGCGGTGATATTTCTCACTTGATGTGGTTCTGAAGAAGATAAGGTGTGTCAGCGCGCAATCGCCGTAATCGCTTCGAGGGGCTTACCTGAGTCTGGTCAAGGCTACCATAGACACCAGCCGTGGTGCCGACAAGGGAGTCTGAGCCGACTTTGTCGGTGGAGAGCTTATGGGTAGCAATCCGTCAGCCCCCGTATTGCGATTGTCATGCTGCGAAGACACTTACATCCCAGAACATCGATCCGGCTAGACCGTTGTTCTGAACGTACTGCGCCTTGAGGGTCGTGATGTGGGGAGTGTCGTAGGAGACGAGCTCGCCCTTGGACGCGTCGTAGGAGTAGCTCGTCACGTCCGTCAGGTTCTCGAAGACCTGTCATCCAGTTAGTAGGGCAACTATTTGAGCCAGTGATGCGATCTTTCTGACCTGAGCGCCGGCGAGAGGGAGGACCTTGTAAGAGTAGATACCAGCTTCGGTCGTACCAGGGCCAATCTGAACTTGGTTCAGCATGCGGGAGAGGGGTTACCCTATGTCCAGTTACTTACGCCATCGTAAGGTGCGCCGATACCAGTGGTCTTCTCAAAGGCGCGGCCGTAAAGGGGGCTACCGATGTTGATCTTGTTCGCGGAGGCGCCGTTGGCAATGTACCACTTGACGGCCTTGTCAGTGGAGACGTTCGTGCGCACGCCGCCGTAGAGGTTGGCTGGCGAAGGGTTATTAGTGTTCCGGAACCTCTTCAGGGTTCATCATCAGGTGTACCTTGGTTATCAGCCTGAAGCAAGTGGTCAGCGGCGTCGTTCTCTCCAGGCCATACACATATATATTACTCACAAAAGTCAACCAGGAGCCAGCATAGTCGTAGGCCTAAACCATTGTTAGCCGGCTTACATTTCCGAGCGTCAAACGCGACGTACCATAAGGTTCCAGTAGGTGAGTGCAGCGTTCATCGCCGGCACCTTGAGGAACGCATAGTTGTCCGAGCCGGCCGGGACGGCGGCCTGCAGTAATACACCCGTTCAGCCTGCCATTCATTCGTACTCGGAGGAGCGCGCCGGTACTCGCCGTGAGCTGATAAGGGACGCTATCGCCCTTCTGCTTCTGCAGGTTATCGAACGCGGTGCGCAGCGCGGTGAGCAGGCTCGCGAAGCCGGACGCGAGCGGGTCCGAGGTCGGATACTCGAAATCGATGTCGATACCGTCGAAGCCGTAGTTCTCGATCATGCTGACCGCGCTGGACACGAACGTCGCGCGCTTCGTCGCGTCCGTGACGAAGTTGAAGTGGCCGGATTGGGAGTACGTCCAGCCGCCGATGGAGAGGAGGACCTTCAGGTTCCTGAGGTCATGATGTTGATCAGATATCGCAGCGAAGGTGATGTGGAAGATGGAGACATACCTGTTCTTGAGCTTCAAGAGGTACATCTGTGGGGACGTATATCAGCTCCCGACGTCACCTCGAAATAGAACGACGTGTTTGATCGCACCTGCTTGAGGCATCCGTAAAGGTTGTTGCCAGTGTCGTCCCAAGAGTCCCCGTCGAAGTGTTTCTACGACAAAGTCTCAACACCTGCCATGCATGCCACGACTGTAATACTCACCTGCTCGTCGGCATACGAATCTGTCAGGGAGATGCTCCCGGTATCCGGGGAAACATCGGCGAACGCATACACGATGTGCGTCAGAGTAGAGGGGATGATGTCCGTCGGCTCTACAGCGTAGGTCGTGTCAGCGACACAGAAAGGAAGTCAGATGTCAAGCCAGCGCCGACCACTTACGGAAGTTGGCGCCATAAATACCCCTACCGCGCGCCAGTCGTCAGAATGCGGGCACAGGACGTTTAGGGACACAAGGCAACTGACCAGTTGGTGAAGTACGCGGCTTGGACCTTGGAGCCCGCACGCTTATGGATGACCTGGGGCTTCACCTCGCTCGTCTCGAACTTGCGCGGCGTGTCCTTGAACGCCTCGGGTCGGTGCATGACCTGGGTCGCATCGACAACGACGAGCGCGGCGAGAGCCACCACTGCGAGGAAGAAAGCGCGCTTCAGCGTGGCCGAGAGTGCCATGGTAGGAGGGCAGGCGGGGGATGGAGATCGCGCTCTGTGAGGCGGTCGGACGCTCTGGTCATCGAAGGACCCGGAGGCTTTTGTATGTCGCTGGACATGCCAGCGTCGGATACCGTTCCGCGGCCTCTGCCGCGGCCAAGGGCACTCAGGCCACCATGACCACACCCAAGGCCGCCCAAACGAGGTGCGTACGCGCGGAATTTGAGCCTATAGATACGTTCCATGCGGTCGAGGGCGGACTTCCAGATGCCCTCGGCTTCCCCGGAATGCTCGCAAAGGAAGCCCCCGTATGCTAGTGCTGCGGCGGCACGGTGCCCTACTGGCCAGTTGTGTGAATGGCCGGCTGCAGAGGGAATTGGCATGAGCTTCATCAGGCAATCGGGGCCATCTGGCGCACTCGCCTTGATATCGAATTACCCGCAGGCAGGCACACGTCGGGCGGGTCACCTGGAGCGGTCGACCTCCAGAACCACCGCATGCATGATGCCACAGTGCGTGTCGTCCAGGTTACAGGACGTTGGCCCTTGAGAAAAGCGCGTGAATCTAGCTTTGGCTGCTCCGAGTCCTCGAGACAAGACCGTGGCAAGGGACGGCGGGTGAACGTTATCGAGTAAGCGAGCGAGTTTCCCAAGAAGGAGCTGCTATCAGGAAAGCAGCGAAAGAAGCAGCGGGCGTGTGCGCTGTGATAGGCTTCAGTTGAAAGTCAGCATGTTCCTCGAGGTCGACCTGGGGTCATTAGTTTACAGGAATGATCAACTGATACGGAGACCATGTGGTGAGCAGCTGCAGAGCATCAAAGTCGACCGCGACACTGCAGAGACTACTGAGTGGCCCAGAAGAAGCACCATGCGTGCGTGCCTAGTCAATTTGCTGAATATTCTTGCGGGTTGCATGCATGGCGGCGACAGATGTCGATAGAGGCTTGTCCGTCGCCGTCGATATCCCATGCTCGTGCGCAGCGAACGGCATACACGCTGCTCTGAATTTGCTCGAGTCCGTTGCATGAGGAGTATGTAGTCACCGGGCTTATCTCACATGATAAGACAGATGCCAGGAGAAGCAAAAGGCGCGGCTGCAGCATTGTATTTTGTCCGAGGTGATGGCGGAGGCGTTACGTTAAGCTTCGTGTGGGGAAACGGTACGCGTCGAGCGTCCCGCCTTCACCCTGGACGGACACCGCTGAATGCAGTTGACCATGCTGCGCCCCGCGCGGACGAGGGGCTGCACATTTGCAAGCCGTGAGAGGCCGATGGTGGCGAGCGGTCTATGCACATGGAGGCAAGCATGAAGGATGTCGAGGTGGTGGTGGTGCGCTCTCAAGTTGTGGACAGCACCGCCGCCGCCACCATATTGCTGTCGTTCGTCTGCCTCGAGCTCTGACGCATACAAATTCTGGTTCCTCGGAAACATCTCATCCAGGCCTTCCCATGCTGTTCTCAGACCACGTAAATGCGACCGGAGACAGGCCTGGGCTCCCGTACTTCAGACAGGTCGCCGCTGCATGTGCTTGCGGAGCGACGCAACTCGCAACATCATCAACATCTGGGAGTTTCCTGTCGCTCACCGGGGGCCGGAGACATAGGCCATACAAAAGTCCTGCAATTAGTAGGATATCTGTTTTATGTAGCAATGAAGGCAGATTTGGAGAAGATGGTGTTGAGGCGAGCATGTGAAGCGATAGAGTTACGGCAGATGTGATTATATACTCAGAGGCGATGCAGACGAGCGAGAGGCAGTAAGCGGTGACATAGGAAATGCAGCAAACGGACAGAACGACAACAGTATACGAGCGTGGTGGGGGTAGTGCTAAGACGCGATGACGACGGCGACGATGGTCGGGTAGTGATAGGGAGGGAGGTGGGGGATGGGGGAATCGAGGGAATATGGAATATGGGGTAGTGACGAAGGGGTAACGAAGAGTCGAGGCGTGGCGGGGGCGGGGAGGACGATGTGGGAAGGGGAAAGTATCGGCGGAGTATAGTAGCTTCCGGAGAGACAGATCGATATAGTCCGTGGCTTGACATCGTTGGACGCTTGTCCATGTGCTTCACGCGGCGGCAGAGGGCGGAACAGCGTGGTCTCCTTCAGAGAGCGCTGTTCGGGACTGGTGAATTGTCACCAATGTGGCAGGCTATTTGCGAGGGCAGGTCAGATGCGTGCTACACCGGTCTATTTGTACCCTACTGACGTAGGGTTACGCGGGGGCTGGACGCACCTGATTCTTTTGCGCTCCCCGCTCGAACCCAGTCCACGCCTGAGACTCTAGACATCGTCTCCTTCAAACACTATACGTCGACGTACATCAGCACTGGCTCGCCCACGCCGTCGATCTCTGGGATAACGCATTTCAGGTCGAACGCCTTCGCGAGCACGATCTTGAAGATCTTCTGCACGTTTATCGACGCGGACGTTGAACAGAAGATTAAGGACGCATGCATCGCCTTTGCGAAGCGTTTCGCCTAGTGCACGAAGGTTAGTCGGTAGCACTTCTGATCTCGGGAACCACGAGACGGACCTGCTTGGTGATCTCTTCTTGCTCGTCCCTCGGAAATGTCGAAAAGGTGTCGAACTTCGTACCGATTAGGAAGGGTATCGCAGTCTAAGTAAAGAGAATACAGGATCAGCTTGGGTCGTACGATCTGCATACCGGGACGGTTGCTGGGGTACGGAGAGCGGGACATCGCGGTGATGCACTGAGGTTGACAGCAAATGCTCGTCGTTCACGCTGCTGAGCACACCGATCGCTACCGGGCATACGCCAGTAGGACAGTCAAAGTATCACCAGACTCGATGCACGCATATAGACCGCGTCCCTATGATCGCCCCAGAAACCACGACCGCGCTTCGAACCAGAGACAGGACGGACCTTGTTGAAACCCCTCGCTTGCCGATACCACTCCTTCACCGAGTTCAACGTCGACTTCCGCGATAGATCAAACATGAAGAGGATCGCAACCGCATCATTGCACACTAGTGGCAACATGTTCACGAACTCTCGCTGCCCGCCAAGATCCCATAGCGAGAAAGTGATGGACGTTCGTCGCACAGTGATGGTCTTCTCCATGAAGTTGACGCCTGGCGGCGATAGCGGAGGCGTGAGCATCGAAAAGACAGAGTGCTGCGATGCCTTGAAATGAGTACGAACCTAGCGTCTGGATGTAGTCCTCATCAAAGTGCCCCTCGACGTATTTCACCATGAGACTCGTCTTCCCTATCTGCGAGTCCCCAAGCATGCCGACCTTGATCACGACACTGTGTAGGACGCGGTTGTCTAACGCGATCTGCTACGGTGCTCATCTGGACGCGCGTACCTGTTCTGTTCATTACTATCAAGGCTCGGCCGCGCTGAGCTGGGGCCTGCATTTGAGGTGGTTGGGGAGGATGACGATGCGGTCGCCGACATGTGCCTGGAGCGGAGAGGGGGGAGAGAAAGAAAAGAAAGAGGAAACCGAGAGCCCCAGGAAGTTAGGCGAGGACAAGCAGGGAGGCCCGGGTTGGTGGATGTTCAGAACTGGGAAGAAGGAAAGGAAAGGAAGGACGCGTTCTGAGTCACTCTAGGTGCTGGAGGACGTGCGGAGGGGATGCAATCGGGCCCACCCCAAGCAAAGACGGGAGACCTGTTCGGGGTTGGACGCCAGCCAGGCAGAACAGCGCAGTGCAAGTGCAGGCAGGATGGAAACCGACTAGACGCCGGCCTCCCACACAGAGCGCCCGCTTTCAAACACACCGCAAGCGATCTCCTCGTCTCGTCGAACAATGGGCCACCGCTTCATACGCGAGTAGATCAGCTGGGCATGTGTAGGGTTCCAGGACAACCGGCGCCGATATCGGACTATGCTTAGTGCTGAACTGCAGGGTTTGGTTGTGCACAGATGCTCAGGTCGAAGCGTATATTCGCAGTCGACCACAAATCACAGTACATACTACATGAGTATACCTCGTATACCATTGTTACAAGATATTGTATGTAGGTATCACCTGAGTGCGTGCGCGGCACCTCGTGTAGATTCCGTGCGAATGTAACATTTGAAACTGAGGTTCATTGAGTTACTTTCACGATACCCACACGGTAGTGATACTACCCGGGCATAGACAAGTCATTGGGCCCGCCCATCAATACGACGACAGCTACGTCAAGTGCTGGACTACACATCCGGCGTGCGCCAGAGGTGATAGCGCCAAGCGCTCGTTGCAAACGGCCCCGGCGATGTTGTCGCGTATTTGGCTCTGTTAGGATCGGAAGCTCTTGCCAAACATCCATCGCTGCCTTGCCGACGACCCGGCTGGCAGCCCGTCTGATCCGTCGACGTGTCTTCAACAATTCTCGATCTCTGTCTCCTCTGCACCTATATCACACTTTCATGGTGGACAAACATAGCTTTTGTCTTCCTTCCCGTATTTACTTACATCTACTTATAGTACCGCTCCTGAACTGCCCCCGTGGTGCCATGTCAGCAACTCGTAGGCCCCGGAGAAATACTGTATGGCAATGTCGGGCGGGTGCGCCCCTTGCCATTCATGAATAGCATGCGAATACTGCCGGCCCGAAGGGAACCTGCTTGCACGCTTTCAGGCGCAATTGGATCGCCACATCGTGACTGCGGGGGTGGGGTACGGGACCGCTGCCCCGCAGGATCCGCCCTTGTGTCGAGGCAGGTCGCGCGCTCCGGTAGCTTCTCGACGTTCTCTGCCGTCGGAAATGACGCCTCCGAGTGCTCCGATAGCCCAAGACTGCTCCGGGCAGATGATCGGCGCATCCTCGGTCACCTAACAGCACACATTCCATTGGACGTCCTTCCCCCGAGTCCAAGTGATGATCGGACAGGCGTTACCAGGCAGGCGATATCGACTGCGCGAACTTTCAGGTCCTCTTGCAAATCCTCGGGGTTTTAGCAGCGTTCATGCCCTGCTTGTACGTCTGGTATCCGGTCACGAGCAATTACGCCCATCCGAATTCTCGCCGCCGCGTGCGCTGGCAACTGTCCATTGTCGCCTTCCGCCTTGTCGTCAGCACTCGCGACAGCCTTCACGCGGTCGATACCCACGAATAGCGCACGCGGTGTGCACCAGATGGGCGTTCATGTCCTGTCGGCTCCTTGAATGCTCGGGTCTTCCTCGCGGTACCGAAGTGCTGGGCAACCCGGGGACGCGTATAAAGTCGAAAAAAAGGTCTTGAACGGTGAGCGCGACACTACGACCGCCCGCCATGAAGTTCAACAGCCTCCTGTTGTCCGTGTTGCCTTTGGTCGGCTCTGGTATGTTGCAGTCTTCCATCTCACGTCGAGACGAGACGTTGACAGTAACGCGCTACGAACAGTCTACTCCCAGGTCGCCGCCCCATACCAGGACGCCGGCAACGGCTTCGTCTTCGACGGTGTCACCGACCCGGTGCACAGCGTCACCTACGGAATCGTCCTTCCTCAAGCGGCCTCTAGCTCGGAGTTCATTGGCGAGATCGTCGCGCCAAACGACGCGCAATGGATCGGTTTGGCTCTTGGAGGAGCCATGATCGGCAACCTGCTACTCGTCGCCTGGCCGTATGAAAACAAAATCATTGCTACCCCTCGCTATGCGACGTGAGTGTGCTGTTGCATGTATGCGGACGCTCCGAGCTAAATGCGCCAATCTCACAGCGGGTACACCCTGCCCGCGGTCTACGAAGGCCCCACCATCACCACACTCCCGTCCAGTTCGGTCAACTCGACGCACTGGAAGTTCGTGTTCCGCTGCCAGAACTGCACTTGTGCGTACCCCACGTTTTGTATGAGGTTGACAACTAAACTTTTCAACAGCCTGGGACGGCGGAAGCATTGACCCCTCCGGCACTGGCGTCTTCGCGTGGGCGTACTCAAACGTCGCAGTGACCACCCCCTCAGACCCCAACAGCAGCTTCGCTGAGCACACCGACTGTAAGCGATCATCTCTGAGTCCTGGTGCTCAATCACTCATGTGATGTTGCAGTCGGTTTCTTTGGCATCAACTTCCCCGATGCTCAGAACTCGAACTACCAGAACTACCTCCAGGGCAACGCCGGCACTCCCCCTCCCACGTCCGTCCCTAGCGGCCCTTCCAGCACAACTACTACCACTGGTCCCACGGCGACTGTGAGGGCTCTTGATACGATGCGCAGGCCGTCGCTAACGATATGTGCAGGCTACGCCGTTTGACTACATCGTCGTCGGAGCCGGTCCTGGCGGTCTCATCGCCGCCGATCGTCTGTCCGAGGCGGGTAAGAAGGTCCTTCTCCTCGAGCGTGGTGGACCTTCGACTGCGGAGACTGGCGGCACTTACGATGCCCCATGGACACAATCCGCTAACGTGAGTCGAAAGGACACTGCGCTGTTATCCGCATAGGAACTGACCATTTTCCGATCCAGCTCACAAAATTCGATGTCCCTGGACTGTTCGAGACATTGTTCACAGACACGAACCCCTTCTGGTGGTGCAAGGGTGAGTTGCATCTGGCAGCGCGCGTGAAGGTTGTCGCTAAGGGAGCGTTCTAGACACGAATTTCTTCGCTGGGTGCATCCTTGGTGGTGGTACCACGGTCAACGGAGCGTAAGTGCTTTGACCTCGCTGTGTGCAGTCAGCCTTCTGATCACTTGATCCAGTCTCTACTGGTACCCTACCAACCTGGACTTCTCAACCTCCAGCGGCTGGCCGAGCAGCTGGGCCAACCACCAGCCGTTTACCAACAAACTAAAGCAGCGGCTGCCCAGCACAGACCACCCCTCCGCCGACGGCCAGCGCTACCTCGAGCAGTCCGCCAACGTCGTGCAGCAGCTGCTCCAGGGCCAGGGCTACCGGCAGGTCACGATAAACGACGACCCGGACTCCAAGGACCACGTCTTCGGCTACAGCGCGTTCGACTTCCTCAACGGGCAGCGCGCGGGCCCCGTCGCGACGTACTTCCAGACCGCGCTCGCGCGCAAGAACTTTGTGTACCGCGACAACGTGCTCGTCACGCAGGTCATCCGCAACGGGTCCACGATCACTGGCGTGCGCACGAACGACCTCACGCTCGGGCCAAACGGCATCGTGCCCCTGAACCCGAAGGGCCGCGTCATTCTCGCCGGAGGCTCATTCGGGACCCCGCGCATCCTGTTCCAGAGCGGCATCGGGCCGACGGACATGATCCAGGTCGTGCAGGGCAACGCGCAGGCTGCGGCGAACCTGCCCCCGCAGAGCGAGTGGATCAACCTCCCCGTCGGCCAGGACGTCTCTGACAACCCGTCGATCAACGTGAGTGGAAAATACGACCATAAGCCCGCGAGCCTGAGGTTGACATCATCTCTAGTTGGTGTTCACTCACCCGAGCATCGATGCGTACGACAACTGGGCAACCGTATGGTCCAACCCCAGGCAGGCGGATGCTGAGCAATACCTGCAGAGCCGCTCCGGCGTGTTGGCCGGCGCGTCCCCGAAGTACGTTCAGCTTCGATTTCAGGGCCTTTCAGGTGTCTGACCACTCCTCTCCCCAGGCTAAACTTCTGGAGGGCCTACGGCGGCAGCGACGGCATCACCCGCTACGTGCGTCGTCCCTTGTGCTTCGTCTCAGGGCCCGCAATCTGACATCAGCCATAGGCGCAAGGAACTGTACGCCCCGGTGCCGCGTCCGTTAACACCTCCGTCGCATACAACGCGAGCCAGATCTTCACGATCACCCTCTACTTGTGAGTACGCTTCCAGCCGAATCCGGGTTATATCAGGACTCAATATCCTTCACCATAGGTCCAACGGAATCCAGTCGCGCGGCCGGATCGGAGTCGACGCGGCCCTGAACGCGAAGGCCCTCGTCAACCCCTGGCTCACCAACTCCGTCGACAAGACGGTCCTGCTGCAAGCCCTCCACGACGTCGTCTCCACGCTCAAGAACGGTAAGCACGGCCCCCGCATGCTCTTCGAGACGCGCCCCTCACGATCCTCCTTCTGCAGTCCAAGGCCTGACGATGATCACGCCCGACAACACCATGACGATCGAGCAGTACGTCGATGCTTACGACCCGGTGAGCAGCGTCCGCAGCCCCTCGGGCCCGAAACACATGCTGACGCGCACGGTGTTGGACACAGGCGACGATGTGCTCTAACCACTGGGTGGGCGCCGCGAAGATCGGCACGAGCCCGTCCACCGCCGTCGTCGACGAGAACGCCAAGGTGTTCAACACAGACAACCTGGTGCGTCGGCACGCCTCGTTTCCTCCCTTGCCCGCCGCTGACTCGCGTGACGCGCCCGCTCTGCAGTTCATCGTCGACGCGTCCATCATCCCGTCCCTCCCAGTCGGGAACCCGCAGGGCGTGCTCATGTCCGCGGCCGAGCAGGCCGTGTCGAAGATCCTCGCGCTCGCAGGGGGGCCGTGAGCCTCAGCTGAGGCGGGCGATCGCGAGTCAAAAGCACTCCAGCTGTTGCGGTGGACCCGGGAGCGGGATGGTTTCTTTCATGATGAGACACGATGTAATATATATTATCTTCTTCGCATGGATCTCTTTCCCTCGGAAGCACAAAGAGAACTGGCAATGCGTGCATTGTCCTTCCACCAAAGGCAACGCGAGAACGATGGGTGCAGGAGTCATAACGGATCGATATCGTCGACCTACGAGCAAGGTCACCACAAGCTGGCCCTCCGAGGGAAATGCCGTGTAGTGGAACGCAGAATAGTACCCATGCGCGGCCCCAAGTCCCTGCTCTAAAGTGGGTCAGGTAGCGGATTCCGCAAGGATCGCATATTGACTACTCCCACCTTCCGAGCACGCGCGAAATCAAGGATCAGACTACACCGGCGATAATTACACAGAAATATTATATTCATACAGATAGGTACTGTACCATGGTGTCGATGTCGTAAAAGAAGAAGAGACAGGCATAAGGGGCTGCAGAAACGCACACGAGGGGGCCATCATCAGAGCACAAAACAATTCTACGACGATCCAGATACAACGGGGGAGGGAGGAGGGATGTACACTCATGCGTGCCAGACGTAAAAATGAGAAGACGGTTGAAGGAACTTAAGGCTGGAGGGGGCAAAGGAGGAGTCGCAATGGGGGTAGGGCGGAAAGGTATCAAAAAGCGCTGGCTAGATTGTCCGTGACGACGGCAGCGCAAGGGCGGCGGCCGCGGTCGCCTAGCGGCGACATGTGCATGTGCGAGCGTGGCGGGGAGCGGGGAGGGTATGCAGGAGCGGACTGGCCTAGGTCGAGGGCGGTCACCGCTTGCGCTTGCCAGGCATAGAGCCGTTGTGCCCCATCGCGTGCCCGCTCCCATCGCTCGTGCCTCCCTCCCCGTCGAACTCGCCCTCCGAGTACCCGCCCGGCGTGCCCCGTCCATTCGACCGCGCAGGCCCCGGGACGGGCGAGTCCGAGTTCTCGCGGATGTCGACCATGCGGTCGCCGTCGGGGTACTCCTGCTCGATCGCGAGCGCAGAGTTGCTCTCCGGGAGCGGCGGCAGCACGACCATGTCCTCCATCTCTGCGTCCACGTCCTCTGCTACGACCGCGGCCGGGATGCGCGAGGAGTTCGTGCCAGCGCCTCCGGGTGGTGCAACACGTCGACCGCGGGCGCTGGAGCCGAGGCGGCTGGCCCCAGTGTCAACCTCTACCTCGGTCTCCGCACCGACGTCACGCTCGCGCTCGCGCTCTCGACTGCTCCCGTCGCCGGTGTTCGGACGGTCGCCAACGGCGGTCGCTGCCACAGCGACCACTGCGATCGCAGCAGCGGATTCCGCGATAGACTGTGTGTCGAGTTCGGGGTCTACCTCGACTTCGACATCTTCCTCGAGGTCGGCGAACGTCCGGCACAATGGACAGGAGAACGCAGGATGGTGGGTCTCGAGGAGGGGCCGGATGCACTTGTAGTGGAACGCATGCGAGCACGGCGCAATGAAGAGCGCCTGGTGTATCGTCACACCGAATAGACCTGCAGGATTGGTTGAGATGGCTGGTATCACTGACGACGATCGGGCGGCACGTACAGATACAGCAGTCAGGAAGCGTAGATTTGGCCGCCACCTTCTTCCCGGAGGCCGCGGACTGTTTGGCTTGGGGGAGGGCGATCGATTTGAGCTGTTGCAAAGCATTGGCGCTGCGAAACCGTAAGAATATGTCGGGATCGTCGAACGAAGTGACCTACTTGAACGGATTCGAATGATTTTGCCATTCCCTGCCTACTTCAACCTTGATCTTCACGCATTTGTATATGTCCTCGGTTCCGCCCTGGTAGTCGACACCCAGCTGCAGCAGATCGCCATCCTTGAGCTCGTGCGGGCGCGATTCGTTGTTCGCTGGCGACAAGCGGACGTGGTTGAGGAACGTGCCGCTGCTCGACTTGGTGTCCCTGATGAAGAATCTTCCCCCGGCTTCGACCCAGATCTCGGCGTGCGCGCGCGAAACGACTTTGCTCTTGAATGCTAGTTTGTTCGATCCCATTGCGTTCGCTGCGGCCAGGCCGAGTCCCGAGCGGTCCGTGAAGCGACCTATGCGGAGCGGGGCGTCGCCCTCGCGCACATCGCGGGAGATGGGGTCGAACCGGAGAGACCGGCGCGAGTCGAGGTGGGGAACGAGGCGGATGCGGTGCGCTGGCCCGCTGCCCGTTGCTGGCGCGGACGACGACGCTGCGGGGCCCGTGACGGTTCGTGCTACGGCTACGGCGGGGGCATGAGATGAAGCAGCGGCGACGGTGCCGGCTGAGCGTCGTCTGCGGAGCATCTGGGAGAAACCGGGGGTTGAGTTGGACTGGGAGACGGACGGCTGGAGGTTGGTGGCCGCTGCGGCAGCTGGGCGACGGCGGTGGCCCGAGGCGTGGTCGGCGGGGACGATGGCGGGGGGTGGAGAGTCTCTGGTGACGGCGTCGTGGGGTGGAGAGGGGTGAGACTGGGAGGTGCCGCGGGGTCTCCCGCGCAGAAAGGAACCCAAAATGGACTGCCGGGCAGAGGGCGAGGGTTCACCTATTGTGACTGGATCCATGGCTGCGGGGGCGTGTTGTTGTTGTCGGCGTGGTCGTCGTCGTGTTCGTCGTCGAGGACGGCGTGGAAAAGAGAGCGGCTGGTTGAGCTGGACGGCGAATCGTCGATCGAGCCCAAGCTCCGACGCTCCCCTCCCCGTTTGGCGCCGTCAGCCGCTTTCGGCCAACGCTCGTCTCTTGCCAGTACTAGTGCCAATCCTCCAGCCCTTGCTCTCCCCAGCCGCCCTTTTCGCCGCGGACACAGACCCCAGCACACGCAGAGCTGTGGTCAGCGCCCCTGTCCGCGCTCGGTCGTTACGTCCACCGGGCCATTCGATCTACATGCCCCCTCCGCGTGCTCGCAAAATGAACAGCGCAGACGCAGCCTCCATTGTGTCGAAGCTTGTCTTTCGGCACCAAACGCCCTTGCGCTCTCACGCCAAACGTAATCTGCGCGCACGGCGGTCCGAGCGCATTCAGGAACAGCCTTGTTTCCCCCGACCTGGTACGCGCGCACGCCGCAAATAGTGCCGCTCTTGTCTCCGTTGTCTCCGTATTACAATCACAGCCAGACCTCCCGACACTCATGTCAAGCCTCCTATGGTACTGATACCCTGCAGGCTGTTGACTTCAGGATTGCAAGGGGACCGCCTCCGAGGCGCTTTGCTTGGACATGGACGTTTCTGGAGCCTGCTACAGTTCCAGCCCGAGAGCCTGATTTCGAGACTCATCACGACCTCGCGATCTCGGCTGCAATGACTGTTCCTTTGCAAGCAGCGTGATGTACTGCATCCATCGTGTTCTGGTCCTCGAGGTTCCAGACATGAAGACGGTCCTAACACACTACGGAACCTTGGTGAGTGTCTTCCTTTGTCAAGCGTAGTTTGAGCGTAATTACGCACCGATATTGTAAATCGTCTCCTAGTATCGTGCGAGCACCAGTGCTTTGTGTTGTTCACATCCGCCCACAAGCCAGCAAAGTCGTACGGAGTCTACCTTGCGGGACATGTTCACATACCGCCCACTCGCCTACGCGTTGTGAAACTGAGCAGCACTTCACAAGATGCCCCATGACATTCTGCTCACCGGGTCCTGTGTCTTGGATCTCGCATGCCGCATGGTTCAGATCCTGTCCAGCAAACCCAATCGAAAGGTTCCCTAGCGAGGCGAGCCGCACCGAAGCCGCGTCTACCAGTCTCTCCCAAGTAGGGAAGGCTCTGCGTGAGTGATGCAACTGTTGCCCCGTCACAGAGCCGTTAATGACTTGTTGATTGAACGACAGATTCATGCACGAGGCTAGCACTTCGCTCGAAAGTCCTGCATGTTCGTCTCTTCGTTTTCCATGACATTAGGCGGGCTCTTCCGACCTCTGAAGTGGAAAAATGGTGGATGCCATCGGAGCATGCTCGGACTGCGGCAGGAATTACGGACACGTTCACTCGAATGCCCCCTTTCATTAGTCTGTCCATTTGCGCTGTTCCCGTGTTGAATGTCAGGATATCCACGGGAATGGAAGTGTGCACCCATGTCAAGCCCAGCAGGCTCGCCCGGTAGACGCAGTGCGCCTGATACTTGTATATGCTCATTGTGGGGGATCGTCGGAAGCTTGAAGATCGGTCTAGGTTGCCGAGTTGCGTGAAGTACTACATCTAGTACAAGTCAAAGTTAACGAGGTATCCATCTATCTGCAAGAGATGAAGCTGTGATATCGACGCGCTACATTCGTGCCCAAGTCGCAGCGGGCAACGACAGCGTACAGGCAGCAGAGGACGGTGTTGGACGGACGGCAAGTGCGGGGACGGTGAGGACGATGACGACGAGGCTCGATCCAGAACTGGGCGGTGGCGGAAGGCGGGCGAAATTGGGGGCGCGTGATTGGATCGGGGGAATGCGGCCGAAGAGGCCGGGGTAGCTGGCGCACCCGGATGCAACCTCCCCCTCCTCAATCTCGTGCACCGTTCGTTCCGCCTCCGCCGTCGCCTCCTCTCCCCTCGTCCACCACCTCGCCCCCCGCAATGCAGTCCCTCGTCGCCGCACGCACCAACGCCTTCAGGCACTCCGCGCGGGGCTTCGCGTCCTCGGCGGCGCGCGCGCAGGCCGCGCCCGTTCAGAAGCCCGTCTTGCAGAAGGAGTTCAAGATCTACCGCTGGGTATGTCGCACCCTGTCCTCTGTCGCGTCTTCCTGCAGCTCTGGGGACTGAACATGCGTGTGCTGTGGTAGAACCCAGATGAGCCGTCCAAGAAGCCCACGCTTCAGAGCTACACCATCGACCTGAACCAGTGCGGCCCTATGGTGAGCCCGCCCTATCTCCTTTCCTTTCCGTTCTTTCCCGATTGACCATACCACCCTTCTGTGCGCATAGATTCTCGATGCACTCATCAAGATCAAGAACGAGATTGACCCCACCCTGACCTTCCGCCGGTCCTGCCGCGAGGGTATCTGCGGATCCTGCGCCATGAACATCAACGGCCAGAACACCCTCGCCTGCCTGTGCAGGATTGACCGCACACCTAAGGACACCAAGATCTACCCCCTCCCTCATAGTAAGCCGGAGATCCATAGAGCATTGTGTTACGAGGCCTGACGTTGTCTCAGTGTACATTGTCAAGGACCTCGTTCCCGACCTGACGCAATTCTACAAGCAGTACAAGTCCATTGAGCCCTACCTCCAGAACGACAACCCTCCGACAGAGGGCGAGCACTTGCAGTCGCCTGAGGACCGCAGGAAGCTTGACGGGTAGGTACTCCGTCTTCAAACACAGACTAGCGTATCCTCGCGCATATATGCGCAAGTATACGCTACGTCATAGCCATTATACCGCGCCGCTGTGAACGCAGCTGACGTTCTCGTCTTCAGCATGTACGAGTGCATCCTGTGCGCATGTTGCTCGACATCTTGCCCCAGTTACTGGTGGAACCAGGACGAGTACCTTGGCCCCGCGACCCTCATGGCCGCATACCGCTGGATGGCGGACTCCCGAGTAAGTTACTCGCGATGTTCCTTGTTGGCATACAGCTTCATGATCTTCGCAACAGGACACCTACAAGGCGCATCGTAAGGAGAAGATGCAGAACGAGATGAGTCTCTACCGCTGCCACACCATCTTCAACTGCGCGCGCACCTGCCCGAAGGGTCTGAACCCTGCCGCTGCCATCGCCAAGATGAAGCTGGAGCTCGCCGCTGAGTAGACCAGTGTGGTCTGTGGCTTGCCGGGGTGAGTGTGTACACACTCGCGGCGTCCCATAGCGTGTTCACGAGCAAGGCAGATAGTATCCCTAGGATGCAGCGTGTGGTCGACATGAGCTCGCGAGGATTGGACCGTCCAGAGGGTACCTACATGGTCGTACACTAGTCCCTCGTTGTGACATTTTATAGCATAATCAGCACTCAGATTCTGAAGCTACACGCGCGGTGGCGAAAAACAGGACCGTTGTAAGCCCAGGATTACGACGCGTATTCAAGGGTGAGGTCGTCTCTTGTACGCTTCGAATAACACATGCCCGGGGTGGGGGCGAGGACGGGATCGGGGTAACAGCCAATGGCAAGCGCGCTATCTGACGACCCAGGAGACGCCCATGCCAGGCCTGCCGCGGCGACTCTACTTTCCAGTTGCCCTCCCGGTCGCCGCCGACTTTCTCACCTTTTGAGTTCTTCAGAGGGCGTTCCACTGTATTGTAGGTGAGCCCATTTTATCACTCATCCCAGAATCTATACTACTACCGTTCGACAGGTTGAGCACGCGTGAACCGAGACTAGTCACCACTTGCGTACTGCATTCATGCGAACCAGGAATCCCACCTCTCGATGCCCATTGCATGAGACATCCGTGGCGGAGGAACTCTGGAACGGCAACGTCGCCTCTACGTCCCTTATGCTCTCACCACGTACACCTTGGGACGTTCTCTCGTATTCTGCATCCCTCTATCTGCCCGGTATCGCTCCATCCTCACGAGTACTTTATGCCGTGTTCCCACTCAGACCCGGGCCGCCGATTCAGCCTGCACGTTGGCTCCCCACGACGCCCCCGAGACACTAGCTCAAACTCAATGCAGAAGGATTCTCAATTCAGTTGCGCCCGGCCGTACGCGACTTAGGGCCTGGTCTCGGGCCAGATAGGAAGGCCATCGCGCAGGTCCTCCTGGCGCCGTCCTAACGGCCCCCTCGTGCGGCGGTGGTCGCAGTATGTCGCGACTTGGCGCGATTACTGGGGCGGGGACCCTGCACGAACGTGACCTCGCGAAGCCGCTTTGGCTTCGTTCGTGCGGCGGCGCAGCGTCAGATGGACAGGACACGGGGCCTCGCGAGCCGCGCCGACCTGTCTGGGTGCCCGACTTCGCCCTGTGACAATCAACGCCTGTGTCTCTTCTCCGTGATCCTGGTGTTCTGTAGCGACGTACGGACGGCAGGATGCGTGGCGCACGGCGCAGATGGTGTTCTCGTGGAAGAGCTGGGAAGAACTGGGAACGCTGGCGGTAACTGTGTACATGCTCCGTAGTTCCTTCTGCCAAAAATAAGTTCTTCCCGCTGACGCCCTATCTTGCAGGACATCTGAACTGTTCTTGGGATCTGGCGGGTCCGGTTTGCAGCGACATATCGCTGGAGTACAATAGTCATGAGGCTGCCTTACATGGCGGTCACGCCTCACAGTCGTCCGCGGCATGTCTCGGGTGGTCAGATTCCATCTCTCCGCAGTCCATGTCATCCGCCAGATGTTTAGCAACACTGGCACGTCCGAAGCACGAGAAGGCCGAACTCTCGGGCCCCTGGTGCGCTTTACAAACCCCTGAACGATGAGAGGATGCTTACACACGTCACGTGCAGGACTACCCCGCAGTGCAGGCGTTCTGTGTCTATTACTCAATGCGAGCCTCCCGCCGCGTTCACACAGAACATCCACAGGTTCCGTGATCTGCTGACATGTCTGAACGCACCTGGAGCTACGTTTAGGCCGCCGGGCGCAGGGGGGCGTTCCCGTACAAATACCCGGCCTCCCATTCGCACACTCTCCCTCGAGCTGTTATCCAGCCACCACCTCCTCTGCACAACCCCTCCTCCTGAACGAGATCGCAACCATGCCGTCCCAGAAGGTCTTCAAGTCGCAGGACGACGCCGTGTACACGACGTCGACCGGCGCCCCCGTCGCCGAGCCGTACGCCGCTGAGCGCATCGGCAACATCGGGCCTCTGCTGCTCCAGGGTGAGTCGCGCCGATCGCTATCGCCCAGGCCTTCCGACACACGCGATATTGACTGATCTGCCTGGGCCCCAGACTTCCACCACATCGATCTCCTCGCCCACTTCGATCGCGAGCGTATCCCAGGTGCGTATCAGCGTGCCGCGATTTGTGCGTGTGCGTGTGCGTGCGGTGTTGTTGACGCTTGGGGGTGCAGAGCGTGTCGTGCACGCGAAGGGCGCGGGGGCGCACGGCTACTTCGAGGTCACCCACGACATCACCGACCTGACGTGCGCCGCGCTGTTCAAGAAGGTCGGCACCAAGGCGCCGGTCACCATGCGGTTCTCGACCGTCGGTGGCGAGTCGGGCTCTGCGGATACCGCGCGCGACCCTCGTGGTGAGTATCTTGCTATGTACGCTGTGTAGGCGGGTCCTGAGATGTTGTCCGAACGCAGGCTTCGCGATCAAGATCAAGACGGAGGAGGGCAACCTCGACTGGGTGTTCAACAACACGCCGGTGTTCTTCATCCGCGACCCCGCGAAGTTCCCGCACTTCATCCACACCCAAAAGCGTGACCCGCAGACCCACCTGAAGGATGCCGACATGTTCTGGGTAAGCCGATCTTTGTTTTTCAAGATCAAAAATGTATGCTAACGCGAACGTGCAGGACTACCTCTCCCAAAACCCCGAGTCGATCCACCAGATCATGATCCTGTTCTCGGACCGCGGCACCCCCGACGGCTACCACCACCAGCACGGCTACTCCGGCCACACCTTCAAGTTCGTCACCGCCGACGGCAAGTTCACCTACGTCCAGGTCCACGTCCGCAAGGACGGCGGCTTCAAGACGCTCACGGACGCCCAGGCGACGAAGCTCGCGGGTGAGAACCCCGAGTACGGTCTCCAGACCCTCTTCGAGGACATCGAGAAGGGCGACTTCCCGTCGTGGACTGTCTACGTCGTAAGTAGACTTCTTCCGGCCGATGTCCTGCATGAGGTGCTCATTGCGATTGGCAGCAAACGATGACGCCCGAGCAGGCGGAGAAGTTCCGCTACAACATCCTCGACCTGACGAAGGTCTGGCCGCACGCCGAGTACCCGCTCCGCCCCGTCGGCAAGATCGTGCTCAACAAGACGGTCGAGAACTACTTCGCCGAGATCGAGCAGGCCGCATTCTCGCCTTCGCACCTCGTGCCCGGCATCGAGCCCTCCGCGGACCCCGTCCTCCAGTCGCGTCTCTTCTCGTACCCGGACACGCACCGGCACCGTCTCGGCGTGAACTACGGCCAGCTGCCGGTGAACGCGCCGATCGCGCCGGTCGCGAACTTCCAGCGCGACGGCGCGATGGCGTTCAACAACCAGGGCTCGCGGCCGAACTACCAGAGCAGCATCGTGCCCCTGCGCTACAAGCCCAAGGCGTACCAGAACATCGCGCACGAGAAGTGGCTCGGCCACGCGCAGGCGCACCTCAGCGAGATCACTGAGCGTAAGTGTCCAACCTCCGATTGTGATATCGGCCGTAGCTGACCTTGAGGTTCCTGTTTGCAGTCGACTTTGAGCAGCCTCGCGCGCTCTGGCAGAAGGTGTTCAGCGACACCGACCGCGACCACTACGTCAGCAACGTCGCGGGTCACCTTGGAGGCGCGAAGTCGGCCGAGGTCAAGGCCAGGCAGCGTACGTACTTTCCTTGTAGACTTCGCCGTATTCAAGTTGCTGACATGTTCTTGCAGTGTCCGTCTTCGCGGCCGTTGACCAGACCCTCTCCGACCGCATTGCGGACGCCATCGGCGCGCCTCGCGTGCAGCCTCTCAAGGTGAAGCCCGCGGCGGAGGCCATCCGCTACAAGGTGACCGCCTCCGCTTGAGGACGCCGTGTGTTGGACGCCCTGAGTGACCGCGGACAGTTGGGTGCTACGAGTAACGAGCAGTTCATGTTCTGTTGTACCAGTAGAAAGAATGTCAATGCGACGAATGTATCGCTACTGCGCATCGCTGCGTCCGGTGCCTGCACTTGAATGTCTGCAGGACAGTAGGGAATCGCCATTTTGCCGTCAGATGCAACCCATGCCTGCTGTAAGAGTGGACCTCCGAGGTGAACGTCACGCTTCGAGCGCGTATACCCCGGCCGTCCTTGGTCGGAGACCCGTTCAAGCTGGCTGGCGGAGCTGAATACCTCCGAATTCCTGGTCTGAGCAGGCCAAGTTGCTCTTCCCAGGTCTCTCGAGCACAGGTGTTGCACAATGCTTCCCCATCGTAAATCCTTTGGGTCACTGAGAGAAAATGGACAAATACTGTCGGAGCGCCGAGGATGAGCGCGGCGACGGGCGCTTATTACTGTGTGGCTGTCGGCGCCAGAAGTGGAACTGTACAGGACCACTCGGTCATTGCCGAAGCGGAAACCTTGTACTAGTGTAGTCTATCGAATCCAGCGGCACCAGCAACTCCAGCAAGTCCTCAAGCAAAATGTCGAAACGCGGTGCGTAGCTGTCCCTCGGCGTACCGAGAATCCATGTCCTGACGATGTACTGACGATGGTTTGTGCTCTCTGCAGGTTCGTACTCGTCTTTTGAGGCTCAGATGCGGCCGGCATGATCCTGACCTTGCGGCTCCCTCTCTTTCTGCGGTGCTTTGAACAGGTGCGGGTGCCTCTGGCAACAAGTTCCGGATGACCATGGGTCTCCCCACGGGCGCCGTCCTCAACTGCGCCGACAACAGCGGCGCCAAGTCCCTGTTCGTTATCGAGGCGTACGGCACCGGTTCCCGCCTTAACCGTCTTCCCGATGCTGGTGTTGGCGACATGGTTGTCGCGTCCGTCAAGAAGGGAAAGCCTGAGCTGAGGAAGAAGAGTGAGTCCTACCTTTCGGATGTTTGGGTGGAGAGGATGCACGGAGTCGGATACACCCATGAAAACCTGCGACGAATGGCTTTGAGCGGTCGCTGACTTCCTCTGGTATCTAGCGATGCCTGCTGTCGTTGTCCGTCAGCGCAAGGCGTGGCGCCGGCGAGATGGCGTCTTCCTCTACTTCGAGGTGCGTAATTTCGATAAACGTACGCTTGGTCCGAAGGGCTCAACTCTGGTTTAGGACAACGCTGGTGTTATTGTTAACCCTAAGGGTGAGATGAAGGGCTCTGCCATCACTGGCCCCGTCGCAAAAGAATGCGTGAGTGATACCCACTGAGATTGACACATACCATTCCTAACACTACTTGCATAGGCGGATCTCTGGCCGCGTATCGCGTCGAACGCAGGTACCGTCGTATAAGCCCGTCCTCCTGTTGTCGTATGCTTGTATTCCTATGGTTATGACCACCACCACGCTCTCGGTTCTTCATGATCATGACCAGTATCGTCGTGCGGATCGACGTATGCCTGAGTGCTCTATACAATCAGCGGACCATTCGCATCGCTCGGCGTATATCACCTCTTTCCTGTCCTCCATCAACCGGTCAAGCGCAGTGTACGGGCCCTTTGGAGTAACCAACCTCTCCCCCGGCTTGTCTGCTCGATGTACAGCATTCATGGGGTTGTTGCGGATGAGGCAGGCTGCAGCGCTCCGTCACTCTGTGCCATGTTACCGCCCGAAGGCAGAAGTTCAGAGGGCTGGATGAAGATCTACACGACACGGCCGGGGAGCTCATACAGAGAACTGGAGCGTGAGCACAGCGACGCATCCCACCACAAAATCGCGGTTCAGCCACATGTTCTTTTAAACGATGCGGAACCGTGACAATGCCAGACAGACAATCCCATGGTGGGTAGTAGAGCTGCTGCTTCGAGGTACCGCGAGTCGACCGCCAGCGTACTCAGACGTCTTCCCGATGCAAGGGGACACGTTCCAATATCATTTTACAACCTGTACAAGCCAAACCCAAAGACCAACGACAAATAACGTACGACCCAAATGCTGCCAACTACCCACTACTCTTGTTCGGCTTGCTCTTCACGATGCGCACGCCCGATAGCGCCGTCTTCCGAGTGGGCGGAGCGCGCGGAGGAGATGGCGTGGACGTCGAGGACGCCACAAGCGGTGTAGCAGCCGGCTTGAGGGCTGTCTGGATGGACGGCTTGATGGGCAGGATGGGCAGCGGGCGTGCTCGGCTCTTGTCGCGAGGCGCAGCCGACGCACTAGGCGCCGTGCTTGTGGGCGCATGTCGTGCGGCCGGGATGATGGGGCCCGCGACGGGCTTGGGCGGTAGCGAGGGGTGGCCGGGCAAGGACGCGCCCGCGCCCGCGCTCGAGCTCGAGCCCGAGCCCTCGGCGGCGGCGGCGGCGGCGGAGCTCTCGAGCTGTCGCAGCTTCGCCTCCATTCTTGCGATCTTGGCGTCGGTTCTGCAGGTGGACAGATGGCGGTCTCAGACTTTGGCTGATGGCGTGTATACAAGCGCAGGAGGGGAAGGGGTACGCACGCGTTCGACCGCCCCGCTCCGGCACTCTTCAGCAGGCTGAGCGTCGTAGGCTTGCCGACGTCGCTGACAGGCCGGCGGTACTTGGACCCGGGGCCCTGCGCGCCGGCGGCGTCGAGCGGCGCCTGGTTCGCGAACGTCACGACGAGTTTGCGGCCGCGGACGAGTTTGTCGTGCGCGTGTGCGAGCGCCTTCTCCGCGTCCTAGGAAGCAGCGGCGGGACAAACGTGAGTGCGTGCTGACGGAGGCGCCGCGAGCCCCGGGTCTCGCTTTGTGCGGGAACGAGATGTGCATGCGGTCGTGTGTGCGACCGGCGGGCGCGATGCCATGCAGAAAGAAACCCGGGGTGAGCGCGCGCCGCTGCAGAGCGGAGGGAAGGACGTACGTCTCTGTTGGCGTATTCGACAAAGGCATAGCCCCGTGGCTTGCCCTTGAGCGGGCCGGCCTTGTGGAAGAGGTAGTCGAGCTTCGAGACCTTGCCGAATTTCGAGAATAATTGCAGCAGGGCGTATCTTGTGGCCGAGGGGTCAGCAAGGTTCGGCGTCAGATGTGATAGACTGCGCACTCGTCCACGGTGGGGTGTAGGTTCCCAACGTACAGCCGATCCTTGAGAATCGTCCGAGTCTGCGTTGAGGACGACGAGGATGATGCCTGTGGCACCGGTGGCTCGGACGGTGCGGGGTAGGAGAGATGCGCGTTGAGGACGTCCGGCGGCAAGACTCCGCTGGTCTCTGCGGGTTGTGCGACCTCCGCTGTGTGCGGTGCTGATGGCGAGCGTTCAGTAGGAGATTCCATGAGATGCAGCGAGGCGGCTGAGGCGGTGGTCGAGGAAGAGGTGAAGAGTATCGGCGGAGAGAGCGGGCGGCTCGGGCTGCCTGAACTGAGATTGCCGTCACTGCTTCCGGCGTCTATGCAGCGTGGGAGCAAGCGCCTGGCACAGCGCCCGCCTTAAGCGACTGCTCCCGCGAGGCGTCACTTGATGCTTGCGCCCATCCCACCCTCCTCGACGGCCGCAATCAGCTCTCCCGTCCCGCGAGCCTCGCTATCTAGCGTGTCTACCGGTGGTACGGGGCTCTATGCGCAGATTTATACAGGAAATTGTCAGGTCATACCTCTCGGCCTGCACGTCCGCTACGGCATCGCAGTATCGCAGTGAGCTTGTTCAGATTCTCAGCCTCGGTCGAAGCGACGCTGACGGTCCATCAGGTCACCGTATTAGTCTTCAGATGTTCAGGCTGGGTAGCTTCCGCAAAGACTGGCGCTCCGCCTGCACGGGAGCTCGGCTCTTTCATACAATATGCGCTCGAGTTGCAGCGCCCGCTGTATTGCACCTCGACCGCGCCATGTATCGCGAAGAGTCAATGGAACACCATGCGGCATTTTGGGGCACTCCCCGAGTTGTCGCCTGTCGGCCTCGAAGGCACCCTTTCAGATACCGTGCGTTCATGGATTGCGTGTCTCCCTGCGTGCGCGGTCCATCGTCAGATCCAATCACTTACGGCAGTCCTGGCCAAAAACCGTGATAATTAACCCCCATTCGCACAGGCTATCGAAGGCACCGGCAGGATCATGTTGAGGCACTGATGGCTTTCTCGAATTTGGCAGGTCGCCTCGCGGCCTCCCAGCGGTCGTGGATCAAGCACTGCGCGAAGGGGATCCTCTCCTCCGACATGACGTCCGCGCACTAACCGTAGGCGGCACACCCCGCAGACGTCCTAATCAACGTATGTGACTCACCGTACGGCCGTCCTCGGCGAATGGTCGAAGACAGGGTCGGGCCCACTATACCCAACGCCTGGCGTTCCCAAGTTGCCTACACCGGCAGGCGAGAACAATGGCTCTTCTCACCGTCCGATCAGCTAGACGCGCTTTCAGTCTCCGCTTGCCGCCCATCCCGTTTCGCCATCCTTTGTTCTGGCCAGCACGGCACGGTGCGCAGGGCACTGGGAAGAAGCCCCCCTGCTTCGATATTGTGGTTTTTCTTTCGACGATCTGACGGGGGAGCCTGCTTCGACCGCGCAAACCTACCGCTCCCCGCGCCCGCAGCTGTCATATCGGGCCCATCGTCGTGCGCGAGTCGGCTTGCGCGGCGGACGTGCCGGGGGCCCCACCCAATGCCCTTGCGCGCGGCGCGCGCGCGCACGCCGTGCACGTCAGGGTCCGCCCCGCGGGCGGAGTGCCCTCCACGCTTCCCAGTGCACTCCCGCCAGGTGATCGTCGGCAGCCGGAAGCAGGCATCACGGGCAGCTGGGGCATTGCATGTGCCCGACCGCACGCGGCGTCCCCACGATCCCCACCGGAGGAAGTCCCAGCTCGCGCGGCGAGGCACGCGGAGCGCGCTCATGTCCGTGTGCCCCGCTGTGATAGCCCAGCGATGTCGCGTCGTCATCGAGTGCGCGATTTTTCCGTGCGGCGTGCGGCGTGCGTCGGGGCGTGCGCGGTCTGCCCGCGCGGAGGGGCATGCGGGTGTTCGTGTTGGGAGGGCGCAGAAGCGAGTCGTCTGATGTCGAGTGCAGATGTCGGGAGAAGTCGTGCAGACCGCGCAGGATGTTCAATACTTATTGTTGATGCGACACACGCGGCATGCAAGAGCGTCGAGGGGAGCAGCAGAGCCGGACAGATCAAATCAGCAGAGGTAACGATACAACACAGCAAATAGGTAGACAGACAACTCGAACGCGGAGACTGGAGTGGAGTACGGGAGAGAAAGCGGAGCGGGATACAGTTGCAGAAAAACAGGGCAGGATCGAGGGGAGCAGGTAGAGAGCATGGTCCAAAGCTGCGAGGCAAAATATCAAACAAGTGAGAGCAGAACAACGGACACGAGCGCAAGGTTTACACGGTCACCAGTCCTTCAAGCGACTCGCATGGGGGTCGATCACTCCTCCTCCGAGTAATCCTCCTCCATGCGATCGTCCTCGTTTGCGTCGGGCTCGGGAGAGCAGTTTTGTTTCTGCTGGTGCCGTAGCATGGCATCGCGGCGCGAGAAAGGCCGGCCGCAAATGGTACACGGAACGGGCTCCAGAAACAGCGCTGCCTTGCAAACCTTCTCATGCCGTTCGCGATCTCCCGTGCGGCTGAAGACGTGGTCCGGGTATTTACAACCAGGCCCGAGCCTGCACATCAACGGCGCCGCCGCGCGCTTCGCCTGGGCCCTCGCGGCGCGCTTCTTGGCTGCGCGCGACTTCGCGCTGGTCGCCTTGCGTGCGCCCTTCTTCGCGGGCTTGCCACCAGAGCCACGCTTTTTGGCAGCGGCGCGCGACTGCACCCAGTCGTCGTCGCTGTCATCGTCGTCGCCGTGGTCCTCGTAGTCAGCGTCGTCCTCCGCATCGCTATCGGCCAGCTCGTCCTCGACGGATGTGGCTCTGGTAGCTTGCGCAGCGCGGGTGGCCCGCGAACTGCTTGGCTGGGGAGGCGCGCGAGACGAGGGGTGCGCGGCGGCCCTGGATCGCGTCGCGCGAGGAGGGAAGACGAGGGCGGGGGGCGCAGGCGGCGGCGAAGGTGCATCCGGCGAGGGCAGCACGGGCTGCTTCGCGCTCGAGCGCGTGTTCACCCGCGCGGAGGAGCGTTGGGGTGGGCGCGCAGGCTTGGACGCCTTGGCCTTGCCCTTCGTCCGACGTGGGGATTGGCGGACCGGAGAAGACACGGGATCACCGGATGTGATCCCTGTGTCCTCCATCTCCACGTCATGCACGACGTCGTCAAGTGGCTTGCAGCCATCGGGGACGATGTCCTCGATGTTGGTGCAAGCCGGCTTGGGCGGGGCGGGCGCAGGCGATGCAACAGGCTCGGACGAACCTGTAACAAGAGCCTTCGAGGACGTGCCGGAGGGGCCGGCGACCGAGATGTCGTTCTTGAGGTGAGATGCAGCGTCGCGCAGGTCCGGACCATCAGCCCAACGCCAGGTGGGGAATGTAGGAAATGATGATGGAGATTCGGGAGTGTATCCCATGTACGTGGGCTTCACAGGATCGTACGGCATGTCTATGTAGTCCTCTGAAAGGACGGTAGTGTGGTCGAGGAGGGGGCCGTACTCGTGGGGGCGCGGGGAGGGGAAGATGGTGAATGGCTCGTCGTAGGGCGTGTATAGCACGCTCTCCAGGTCGATCCCGCTCGAGAGCGGGGACGGGGTGATGACCGAGGTAGATCTGGATGAGGGCGACGAGCCGAAGTCGGGCTCGGGCGACGGGCGCAACCCCAAGAAGTCGTGCTCGAACCCGGCGGGCTGCACGCGACGACGATCAGGCACACAAGTATGCGTAGAGAACTGTGATCTCACCATGTCGCCCAGCATGGGCGAGTTGACGACGGCGCGAGGGGAGAGCGCGGCGTGGCGCGCGAGCGGGGAGTTGTTGAGGGAGGCGGGGACGACGACCGGGGAGAGGACGTCAACGTCCAGTCCGCCGAGCTGCCTGTGGACCTGCAGAAGGAGCGCTAGTGCGCTCTGGTGGTCGTCTCCCCAAACGACGAGGGCCTCTTCCGAGGCCTGTCATGAAGCAATGAGCGTTGTAGGCAGGACGACGACGAAGGAGAATAAGCACGAACCACTATTGCAGCCTGATTTTCATGGAATCCAGTGAAGACGTCGAGCATGCACTCAACTCTCCCGAGGTGTATGCTGGAGAGAACGTCATCGAAGGACTTTCGTCGACCAGCGCTGCGGCACCGGCGGGTAAGCTGAGCGTCGGCTACTCAAAAGAAGGTTAGGGCTCACCGGGCCCAGCGCTCGATTGCGCGGGTGTCGGAAGTGTACGATTTCACCATGACCCAAGGCATCAGATGCGCGGTGGGCGTCTCGAACGACATCGGAGGGGCGCCTGGCTGGTATAGATCGTAGCACTTGCTGCCGGCGCGGCGGAGGTAGACAGTGTGGGTGCCGGGAACGAGGTCACAGAGATGGCTGAGCCAGCCTTCTACGCTGAGGTCGGAGGGGAACATCGCGACGGAGAACGGGGGGGAATTCTTCTGGGTGGGGGAAGAGCCGAGCCGTTTATATCATCTTCTCTGTGGGTCCACCACCGCCCAGGAAGCGCCGAGATACCTCAAGGAATCCGTCCATCCAGCACTCCTGAGGACGTTCACGGACCCGGCAACAGTCTGCGTCGGACCGGGAAGCTGTACAAGAAGAAGATGAGATCGGCGTTGCAAGCGCCAGGCGCGACATGAACAAAAATGGACTTATCCTGCGTTTACAATAACATGCGCGGTTCCTGGGGTTGCAGGGACTCTCGCGTGTACTTGTCGGGGCTCCAATCCATGATGCATGATCGGCACTATCTGGGAGTATCGACGACTCTCCGAACGCGTGTAAACGCTATCCAAGGACATTTACCGGATCCGACGAAGGATCACGCGTGCTGCGCGAGGCAGGAGGGCGCGGGCGTAGAGCGTGGTGGTCTCTGTACACCTCAGGAGAGGTGAACGCGAACGCACCCGGCAGGCATGATTAGCGAACTGAAGAGATTCTGGCCTGGAGCGCCAGAAAGATATCAGAACAGGCAGCTTAGTCTGTCCATAGGGAGACGGGCGAAGCGAGAGCAGAGCAACCCTCTTTCCGACAGGCGGGAGAAGAATACAAGGGCGAGGTGGGCAGAGCGCCGTCTGACGACCGCGGGGCGTATCTGAGATCAAGGTCCTATGGCGTCTTCAGCGCGCACCGAGTAATCGGTAATCTGGGCAGCATTCAGTGTGATGCCGCGGATTGCTATCGCGCAGTAAACCAGAGTGCACCACGGGGTGCAAGGACGAGAGCAGAGCCGATATACTAAGCGACGGCGCTACGGGCGCGACGGGACGTGACGCTTATGGACGTTGGGTGCCAGCGCACCGGATATCCCGCCCCTCGTGGGTGTCATCAATGAGAGCTGTCGCAGCAGTTTCCCCGTCAGCACCTCAAGCCAATGAAGGCCGAGAGCACCGTGAGGAGGCCCCTGAATCCGTTCGCACGAGGCAAAGTCGGTACTCCAGCTCGGTCGACGAGTAGAGGCTAAACTCTGTTAGATTCAGAGGATACAGAAAGGGAATGGCAATGAGTCGGACACGCACCCTGGTAGCTGCCTCGCTGTATCCTGCCCGCTGGTGGTTCGGTGCCGTGTGAGTCGATAAGGGACGTCGCGGTCGCGTGGAGGCAATGCATACGGCGAAATGGGCGGGACTGCTCTCGTGATGCGCTTGAGGCGGCGAGCCTCTCACGGTCGGGCGCTATGCGCCCACAGACACCCACACATCTCCTTTTTTGGAAGGCCTTCGCCCGCCTGCGGAGATCGAGGCTGGACCGTTTAGGCAAAGGCCGGCCCGGCGTCCGCTGCCTGCCGTGTCCCGGCGCCCAACTGGGCAGATGCCAGACTCGAGTCTCGCCGCCCAGCCACCGCCATCTGCCACTGGTCTCGTTGTCGCCGAACCTCCACCCTCTGCTTCTCGTAGAGGGAGTCTTCTCGACTCTCAAGACCCTGCTCAATCATTGCAATCATCAAGGCGGCGTTGTAATCATGCATCGATTAAGATGAGGTTGTAGACCGGCGGCCGTCCGGCGGAATCCATCTTCGGCACGGTCTACCCATCGCGATCCAGAGTAGCTTGCCGACCGTCTGCCCTACTCGTATTCAGAAGGTACGATGCTAATCGCTGCTCTTCGAGGTGATCCAGCGGTCTCTTCTTCACTCTATCGCGCCCGCACACAGCAATGTCTCTTGAGCTGCTGTACCTCGACGCGACACCTTATTGTGTCTTCACAAAGGCTTGTAACGATAGGAACGGAGGGCCGTTTGTAGTTCCGACGCTCTAACGCGCTTATGAGATGGGAAAGTGCATATCACAATAGTAAGCCCCTTGTGCGATGCCCAATTGCAGATCTCTCTCACACCCGCAGTCGCGCCCACGCACACCAACTTCGGGCTCTAGCTCGCCCCTAAGTTTTACTTCAAGGTTCACAATGCCACTTCCAGCACTTCACTTGTCTATTCTCATGCGACGCTTATCGCGTGGTTCCATCTGGGCAACCCTCGCGCCCGGATTTCCCATCTTGGCCCCACGATGATTCCGGGATCTTCCCGCTTATCGCCCACCAGAGAGATGCGTCCTCACGGCGGGATTCCGCTGATCTTGCACAGGTCCCCGCGAGACTCGAGCGAGTGCGCCGGGAGCTGTGCCTCCTGCACCAGCCTGCACCCCAGACGCGCTGCATTGGATGCCGGCCAGGCGCGCTCTATGTCCCGAGTCAGCCTCGATCATGGCACCCTCAGCCCATCCCTCCGGGCGCCGGAAGAAGCGCACACCGACCATCTGCACCGTTTCCCAAAGAATAAATCTGGCACAAGGGACTGTATGGGATCTCGTTGGATCTTCGAAATTGTGGTTTGATTAAAAGGTGCGAAGCCCGAGAAGGGCCCCATGAGGTCACGCTGATCGTTCGAATACAGCTCTCGTATCCCCGGCGCTCCGCCCTTGCACTCCGACGCAAGTTCCAAATCCCAGCTGTCCAATTGTCCAGAGGGCGGGTGCCCCGTCACAGGAGTCGCTCTCAGGGCGGTCAGCATTGCGTGCGTGAACCCTCGGAGCAAAGGTGCCCATGAGAACGGCGACCGTCGCGGGATCGTTTGCGCTCCGGATGCACCGGCTCGAGCGCGTAAACCCCATGACGAGCCTTCGAACTCGCGTTGCGCAGCGCTGTCTCCTCTCCTGGACGTCGCTCATCGGTACAACAGGTCCGCCGTATGACGAACAGTGCGGAAGGAGGCTCCTCGGATTTCGCACCTTGGCGAATTCGTTGAGATTCCATCCGATAGCTTACGCATGAAACGCGGTGCGAAAGATCCCTGTCACAAGGGACTGCCAGAAACAGAAACGGCTAGAGCCCGCGCAAGAGAACGTACCCGACACCGCCCTCCTCGGAAGCGGCGGTCGAGAGGATGACGGGGTGAGTCGCGAACTCCGACTCTTGCTGACATCGCTGAGAAAAGAACAAAACGTGTAGGAAACGAGGGCACTTCATGCGCTTCAGGAAATGCCGTTCAGCGCTGGAACCGTGATCTCTGTGTTGTCGGAGCATAAGTTCGAGCTCACAAGGCAGGCGGCCACTGCAGCCATCCCGCAACAAGTAAAAGGAATTCACACCCCTGTGGAGAACAGAATCGCACTCGCACTCGGCATCTATCGCGAGCACAGCCCTTCCTCATCGCCCCGTCCTCAAGGCTACTCGGCGGGAGAAGCCGTTGTCCTAGCAAACCATTTTATGCGAATTTTCGTGGGCATCCTCGTCGTTGAGTTCTCGGCGTGCGCTGAAGCCTCACGGTAATCTCAGCTCCGACCGCGTCAACAGATGTGCCTTCCTCCGAGGAGTCGATCGTACTCCCCGCGCCCGTCCGCGAGCTCACTGTACATGCCCGGAGGCCCCAAACCCTCAGAACCGTATCACGAACCCAATCTCGCCACTGAGTCAACGTCGACGCTCGCCGAAAACCGCCGACAGGGATTTTGGTTCGGTATGCCTTCGCAAGGTGCTCGCCGTTCTATGTGCCGCGCCCATGTAGCCGGAACGGGCCATGCATGTTCCGCAGCCTGATATGCAAGTGGGGCAATCGCCTTGATACGTCGCCGACATCCAGTGGCAGGCCAAAAAGGCAGCCTGAACCTGAGCGAGTCAGGGACCTCAGTGACCACGCCAACGGGGACAAAAACGGACGTGCGTCCTCGGCTCGTCGAAGCAGGCCCCGCGCGCCGAGACTCCCGATGGGCGGCATTCGTCTGGGTCAGGACAGAACGGGACTACTCACCACAATTGCGCCCCTTCCCCTCCCTCCACGAGACGGAATGCGCGTGCGATGATGCTGGAGCTTCTGCGAGCCGTGGGAACGCAAGATATTCGGAGAGCCCTGGGCTTTACTGCGGAGAGAGTAGTTCGAGCCGCGAGTCCATGCGGAGACGGCTGGACCTGCCGAGTGTCGTCGACGAGGCCCGTTGAACACCCTAGGACATCGGCAAGTCATTCGACCGCCGAGTACTTGTCCGTAGACAGGTAGACAGTGTAGGTTGTGCAGCAAAGCCAAACGATGGCGGCGCTGTATTCCCTGCACTGCGGTCTCTGGCGAAGCCCTAGGCGGAGTCGGGAACAGCGAAGACTGAATGTAGCGGCCGCCGCACTCGGGGCGCAACTCAGAGGGCCTCAGAGCGCCGCTCAGAAGGTCATCATGGGCCACTCTCATCCGCTAGCTCAGAGATTGTGTGTGAGGCAGAGACTCGTCGCAGTGAGCTCGTCGCGTTGAAGTCGAACATAGGCGTCCGGCGACCATCGGCCGCCCCGCGAACGTTATCGGCAATTTCCGCCCCGACGGTTCGTAGCAGCATGGCGGCGAGCGCCCGTCCCCCGCCTCCTTCCTCCCGCCCTCCGCTCCGGGGACGAGACGACAGTCCCTCCTTGCTCAGTGGAGAGATTCTAACGCATTCGTGCCGAATATTGTTTCATGTGCTATCATCTGCTATGGCGGCGTCGTTACAAACTATACGGCTGCGAAGGTCGCCACCCAGATATCCATCGTGCGGACGCTTTCTCCCTTGTCCTTCAACAGCTTGTACGCTCCCTGGACGGAATCTCTGGCGGCAAGTACCACCGATCTCTCCTTCTCGTCCTGGACAGCGCTCTCGACCTCGCCCAGGAAACCGTCAGAGAGCACCCATCCGACCTCCCACTTTCCGTCCAACATCCCCTCCGGGGCGCTCAGAGTCGTCTCCTTTTGGACCGCGAAGCCTCCAGCGATAGCGGCGTTACGCAGGCGGTCGGGCGACATGACGGTGCGCACGTTGCTCGTAGAGGTCGGCTTCCTGCACTCGAGCGACGCCTGCGCCAGGGTCGCGAGGACGTGCGGGAAGGCGCGGTAGTCAGATGCGGTGAGCGAGTACTCCGAGATGCAGACGCGATCGGCGCGGGAGAGGAGCGCTGCAAGGATGTCGGCGAAGACTTGGGGTGTCGCGAAGTACCAGGTGCACTGGGCCATGACGGCTGTGGTGTAGTGCTCGGTGGTGCTCGCGAGGAACTCCAGAGGGTTTGCTTGGACGAAGTTGATGCGATGGCCGAGCGGCGAGGCCCGAAGATGCGCTTGGGCTTGTCCCAGCGTGAAAGGAGAGCCTATACGAGGTCCTTCGTCAGAGGCTTCGTTGGCGGAGTATCTCGCCACTCGCATACCATAATCAAGGCTGGCAGGATCCACCGCAGTGACCGATCCGCTCTCCCCTACAGCTGCGGCGAGTACGATCGAGCAGTCTCCTTGACCGCATCCGATCTCTAGCACCTTCTCTCCCGGCTTGATGTCCCATGTGTTCACGAGCTGCGCCCGCTGCTCGATCTGAGATCGGACAACGTGGAAGTGCTCCGGGGAGTGAGGGTAGATCCTCGCGATGCCGTCGAGGTTGTCCAGGGATGGTGGGGAAGACATGGTTCAAACTCTCGCATCAAGGTTTCGAGTCTCCACCATATGCGCCCGGCCAGTGAATTGACTCGGTCGGGGCCGGCGTCAGGAGTCAATGTGCTTATCATCTTGCACCGTGAGCTGCGGATGTCGTGATTGAGTACGGGTACTCGTTGCGTTCGGGGCAGATGAAGGTGCCCTCATGTACGACGAGCGACCTTCATGGTACGGAATGCAATCCGAGACAGAGAAGCGCGGTCTCGTGATCGTGTCTCCTGGCTCTTCCATGTACGTGCATACAATGCGCGTTCGACACGAGATCCAAGCCTCCTACAGTTCCTCGCAGGCCTCGCACTGGGCCGTCAATCCTCCTTGACATACTTGGCCAGGTACTGCACTTCAGAAGGGACCGCGCCGCCCCAGAGCTCGTTAAACGTCGTACGGGTGAGGAAGCCGTGGTCTTCCCATGCGAAGCCCGGGAACACGACTTCGGTAATGAGGCATCCATGCCGATCCTGCGAAGCGTTCGCAGAAGCGGCGTCCAGGTCCTCTTGAAGAAGACGCGACATCTTCCAAATGCCCGTGGGAACGAGTAACTGGAGGACCTCGCCGGCATGTATGTTCGGACCCATAACCTGTGTCCATCATATCGTTGGTGAGCAAATATTGTTGTGAGTATCTACGAAGAAGGGCGATAGGGACGCACCTTCGTCTCGATGGTCGGAGGACTTCCTGGCGTAATCAGGGTGTACTCGGCGCGACCCTGATGCAGGACGTGCATCGTCTGCGAAAATTGGCGCACATTAGGAGCGTTCCAATGCCAGCGAACTCCGTGAACTTACAGCTGACTTGTTCATGTGGAAGAAACCATTCGGCTCGTCGGTAGTAAGCAGGTAGTGGATCGTAGTCGCCAGAGGGCGTAGCGCGCCGTCTACCAGAACGCTTTGCGTGAGCCTGACGCGTCTCAAACGAGCACATATGCCGACCGAGTGGACATACTCGCGAAGGGAGACGGAACCTGCTCCTCTTGACGATCTGTCTCCGCGAAGTACCCTATAATTTTATAGATTGTTCAAGTCAGGCGAGGGTCGACCTTCATTGGCAAAATTTCAACGCGACACACGAACCTCCTTCAGGGTGCTTGATGAGCTTGAGCTCCTTTATGAGCACCGAGTTCGGGATCGCGTATGTGCTGTATTGCAGCGAACTGTTCGTCGACATGGCGAGTCTCTCCCGGGGTGGTACGTGGTGGTCGGTGGACAAACCGATCATGCTTATCTGGTCCGAACACGGAGCTCGAATATAGTATTACCTCTACCTCACTGGGGCGATCGACTTTACAAAGCCGGGCGACTACTCTGCACAGGTACGCCGCACTAGGCCGCCCGAATCGATGGACGGTAGAGTAGAGCGCCTCTGCCAAGTGAAACGACGGGTGCGTCTGGATGGCGAGCATAAGCGCATTGTATGCTGATCGTTGAGTACCCCTACTTAACGATATCCACAACGTAGTGCGTTTCATCAGATACTGCTGAAGAGTATGGTACACGAAGGCTAAGATACAGGCACCTTGCAACACATCTGACGCGATCGGCATCTATCCCAAGCTCCACCGTCAAAGCCAGCTCCTGCGCGAGATCCCAAGGCCTACTCGGACTACGCGAATACGAAATTACGAAGAAGCAATGCGAAGTATAGTTTGCATGCTTACCTCCGGCGGTGAGTTGAGTATGGATAGCGCAGTGCGCACCAGATCACGGTCGCCCTCGTATGACAGCTTTCGAAGCGCGTCGTCGATGTCGAAGAGGCCAGCCCCATCGAAACCCTCCAGGGCCATATGACTTCCTCCCTGGACAGGAAGCGGAGCGCTTTGCTGCTGGTCCTCAGCCATGTCGACGGATCCGATGTACCAGAATATCAGCTTGACATGTGCGAGGCCGGTAGGCCGGATGGTGATCGCGAACGGCTCCGTGCCGTCCTCTGCTATCCTGACAACGTCTGGCTGGTAAACGAGCCCGTCAAGGGCGATAGATGGAGGAGCCCGCGTGGGAAGTCGAGGGACGCGATGGAGATGGCATCGGTATCCGGTTTCCTCGAACACCTCGCGAATGGCCGCGGCAGCCAGCTCCTCGCCTTGGTCCTTCCGGCCCTTCGCGAGCAGCCACTCGTTCTTCTCTGTGTAATGGACCAAGAGGACCCTTCTCGGTACGTCCTCCACGAACTCGAAGGTTACGGCGCCTGCGGACAGGACGAACTGAGACGATGTGAACTGCATCTTGGGCCGATGCTCTATGAAGGACATCAGTGTTGCGGGATGAGCATGCCACAAACAGAGTAAACGACCATACTGACTCCTCTTGAAGATAGTCTTCGCTAAAATATATAGTGCAGGAAGCGCGAGGGCAGCAGTCGCGGTCGCCACCGCGAGCGCGTGTGAAGAACTAACGTCGCGAGATGCTATGACATGATGTCAACATACACATTCAGGGAGACAATCATTGAAAGGAGAGCATACCGTGCATAAACATCATCTTCCAGGACTGAGTTGTGTATCAGAGAGCAAGAGAGGCGATTGAACCTTGATGCGGAAGAAGCTCAAAGTTCGGAGTCCCTCCCGATTCCCGAGGAACGTGGCTGTGAGCATGTAATGTTATGCACATCCCAAAGAACGCGCTTTAGGTCTGTACCTCATCCCCTTGGCATTCGCTAGACTGTCTCACCAAGTGTGAACTGATGGTATGTAGTATGGTGGTAGGAGTGCAAGCCGAGGTGGACTTGAGGCTTCAGCCTTTGCTCGGGCGCTTAGCGTCCAACCACGTGATGAGCACGCGCACGACGCGTCGACCGCGATGCACAGCAAGCGCGCAGTTTGGGTTCCTTCGAACCTCCAGCTGCCGCAGTCTCAGCTGTGGTTGAATACAGCCACGGCACTCCTCTCTCCGCTTTCTGAACGCCCGTGATAACTCTTTTGTAGATATAATCACCTCTATCCCATCTGAGTGAGTAAGTGAGGCTTTCTGCATTGCCAGTGGCCCTCACTGATAGTGAGTACTCACCCCAGGATCGGCGCACGGATCGTGTCACGAGAATCCCCCAACGGTCTTGTTTGACTGCTGTGCTATCATAAGAGCTACTTGGGGCCCTTCGAACTACCTTTGGGCAAGAGTGATGCCTACCATCAGCTTCTACGCCGTTGCGAAAGGCCGCAAGCCTGGAATCTACACAGAGTGGTGCGTCCCTCGGCGAAGCAAGCGGGTCAAGTCTGATTCCTATATGAGCAGGAATGAGTGCAAATTGCAGATATTGAACTACAACGGCGCCAAATATAAGAAGTTCCCGAACCCCTCCGAGGCCGAGTCGTGGATCCAAGCCAGCGTAGAAGCCGATGTTGCTCGTTCGGCTATGGAGAGCTTTTTGGAGATGAACCCAGCCTTTCGCGATGCCAACAAAGCGTCCGTTCAGAAAACACCCGAAGCTCCTCGCACCCCATCCGCTACTTCTGCTGCGGTAGGAGGATCTACGTCGGCGGCTGCAGCGAGTGGCAATTCCGTAACTTCGGTCACTACAACGGCGGCGGCGGCACCACAACCGAGTGCGTTCAGGGCGCCTCCAGACGGTGAACCATGGATCGTGTATTGCGACGGCTCCTGCCAAGGAAACGGCAAGGTAGGCGCGGTGGCTGGAGTAGGCGTTTGGTGGGGTAAGGATGACCCGCGGTAAGCCTTTCTCAATCGACTCGACGCCCACAACGGTTCTCACGCTCATATACCACCGCAGAAATATATGCGAGCGGTGCCCCGGTGATCAAACAAACAACCGCGCGGAGCTCAACGTGAGTAGCCGCGAGCATACAGCATGGCGTCTCTGCTGACACCTGCGCTTCGCGGAGTGCAGGCGATCATCCGCGTTCTAGAGACGGCACCTATAGACAAACGCCCGCTGGTTATCAAAACGGACTCGGCTTATAGCATCAACGGTACACACATGCACACACTCTAGGATTCGCGTCAGACTGACGCATCGTCACCTCACTTACAGCTTTGGAGAATTGGCTCCCTGGTTGGAAGAGGAACGGATGGAGGAAATCCGACGGGAAGCCTGTTCTGAACGTCCCCCTCATCAAGTACGCCGATATTCTGCTGCAAGAACGACGGGAATTCGCGAAGCAACCTGTAAGCTATGGTTGCACCCCGTGTCCGGGACCCTCATTGATCACCCCGATACGTGCAGGTGCGATTCGTCAAAGTTCGCGGGCACTCCGGAGAGGAAGGCAATGACGGCGCAGATCGACTGGCAAACATCGGCGCCACGATGCCTATCGTGCCGGACCGCGATTGGGAGGATCTCATGAAGCAAGCTCGTTCCAACCTGAGTATGCTGCGTCCCACTCCGGAAGCGGCTGTAATGCAAGACACCCCACGCCGCGTTACTCCTCATCTTCAGGCAGTAGCTGGGGGCCGGATCGACAACGAGACTAGACAGGCACAGACTCGAGTGGATGCCCCAAGTGCTGCACCGAACAAGCCAGCGGTGGCAAGCGCCGCGATGCAAGGCTTCACGCCGTCTGATCAGAGAGTGGTGGTACCAAGGCGTTCGAAGCCTACGAGCGCCATGAAGCAACCTGTCTCCGTTGCGATTGTACAGTCGCCCCCGCCCCCGCCTGAAGACCCGGCACACGGGAGACACGACATCGAGATCTCGCCCGAGGAACTAGAGGTTAGCTCATTGCTCCCACTCTCGATGATCGCTTCGCCTGTGCTGACGACCGCAAACAGCGTTATGCCGCCTGTCTTCTCTCGGACGACGAGTTCATGAATGAGGCCATGGAACAAGGTGTGTTTGAGTGATGCTCGGAAGCGCATCATGTTGTCCAAGTATTCCTATCTCTTGTGGATTTTCGCTTTCCTTGCTTCATCTTGTAACCCCGGTGGCGGATTTGGGATGACATTGTATTGTTACCAATGTATACCACATATGCATACTACTCTACTCAGCACATGCATCGTTCATGACTTGAAGCCCATGACATGGGCTCGTGGTCGGGGCACGCGCGACCGTTCACCGGCACTCACAAGTACGTATCAACACGCCTTGATATCGGAACTCTTCGTTGACTTCGCGACTGTATGCAGGGCGCCGCATTGCATATCGCCTCAACTTCGCCGCAGTTCAACGTTCTGATACACGTGCGTTATGAGGTGAGAGCCATTTGTGAGCCCTCTGCTATGGGATGGACGCCACAGTCACAATTCGGCCCTGTCGTGGTATGCCCTCATTCGGAATGTACATGTTTGGCCACACCTGCATTTCTACCGCCCCTGAAGTTGTTGTGTCCCTCCGCAGCTTCTCTCCCAACCACCATGGCGGCGGCCACCGCTAACACGTCGCTCCGGGCGCTGTGCACTGTCAAGATCACGACCGAGTCGCACGACGAGCACCCACGGCTCCTGAAGCACATCTTCTTGAAAGCTCATCATCCGACGGAGGGAGAAGTAGGGTCTCTCGAGGCGCTCGAGATCGACCGCGACAGGTGCAAAGGGGACTTTCTCTGGATCCTGGACGAGGAGTCCCAGGAGCTCTCTGAGTTCGCTACCGCCCTGTTCGACAGGCTCGGGCGGCTGAAGCCCGAGCTCGTCGAGAATGAGCACCTGAAAGGCACAGGCACATGGGGCCGCGAGCTCGACAACGGGAAAATCATCTATGTCTCGTCGGTGGACGTGGAGGAGAAGGTCAGGGGCTTAATACTTGATTTGAACAGGGGTCTGACGTTCTCTCGTTTGCAACAGTTTAGGAGGAACGGTGTGGCCAGTCTCTTGCTCCAGGAGCTCGCGCAGTCCACGTTCGCCCCTAAGGGCACGTTCCTGTTCGCCTGGCCGTCTCCCACCGGGCGCATCGATAAGGACGAGTGGGACAGACAGCGAAAAGCCGCTGTCGATTTGTTCCACAAGGTATGCATACTATCCCGCCGAATCGCATTCGAGTCTAGCTGGTTGACGCGTCCTGGTAGAGCGGGTACCGTCGCGTTGGCCGGACCAGCTTCCTGGCGAAAGCAACCGATCCCTTCCATCGGTCCCACGCGCTCGCCGCCGCGGATGATGTGGAGAGCCATGCGTCCACCTTCCAGCCTGCTGCGCCGCCGGCTCCCCATCAAGGCGCCGGCCTCAGGATTCTCCCCGACGGGACTATGGCCTGGGGCGAGCACGAAGCGCAGGATTCGAACAGCGAGAACGACGCTGTCTATCCGCTGCACCATATGATCGAGTCGGTCGTCCTCGGGATTCCCGTCCAGGATATTGGAGGCGCTATCCGCGACGCATACACCCAGACGCCCTCGCTCATCCACCAAAAGGACGACCGCGGGTTCACTCCCCTCCACGCCGCCGCGTACGCCGCGAACCTCCCCGCCGTTCAAGCCCTACTCGCGCTCCCAGCTGAGGCGGGTGTGGCAGATGATGTACGGGCGCGAGACAACGTCGCTGCGCGCACGCCCCTGGAGCTTTGCGAGCAGAAGATGCAGGACATGAAGGAGATGATGCAGAACCTCATCGGAAACTGGCCCGGCCACAGCGAAGACACTCTGCGCACCGTATTTCTGCTCAAACGCGCTGCGGGGGAGAACCTCGCGGGTACGGAGGACGAGTTCGTGGCCGCCCGCAGGTGGGGATGCACATGTGGACAGTGCACCGACGGTTGGCTCTCCCCGCGGATGCGCTACCGCCTGAAATGTACGTTCTCATACCTTCAAGAGTCGCGTTATTGCTAACACCGATTGCAGACGAGGCCGAGGTCGTTTCTGATACGATGGACGTGAACACCTGGGGCGCCACCTCGTCCCAAATGTACGACACCGAGCTATCCGTCCTCCACCTCCCTCGGGAGGTCCGCGGCACCCGCATCACCAAAGGTTTCTACCGCGACTACATCCTCGTCGTCCGCACCATCGCGGACATCCTCCGGAGGCCCGGCGCCGCGGGCGTGCCCAGCGCGGCAAACGTCCAGGCGACGCTCTTCGGGCAGGGCGGCCGCTTTTTCGCGAAGGGCGGCAAGGTCGAGCACGCGATGGACTACGTGCTGCGCTGCGCCATGGACGAGTCCACGCTCGGGGACGGCACCTGGGACGACCTCCAGGAGGAGATGGCGGCGGAGGGCTCCGCAAATGCGGTGGCGTACGCGGCGATGCCGCAGTGCGACAACGACCTGGATTTCGTACGCGTGGCGGACAGGCTGGCGCTAGGGACTGTCGACCGGTACCGGGGCGTGGGCGGTTACGGTGGGTACGGCGAAGACATGGACGAAGACGAGGACTTTGATGAAGACGACGACATGATGGGCTCCGAGGAGCGAGAGCTGCTTGACAGCATCATGAACGTTGTCAGGAATGCGAGGGGTGGGCGAGGTTAGTGACGGCGATGAGGCAGGAGCCCAAGCTTCAAGTTCTGAACCATCGTGCGCTTGGAATTGTATCGGACGAGGCTGCTTCTTGTCTCGGTGAGGGGAGGCATCTATAGATAGCAGGTCCCAGCGTGTGGCCCAGTGGCAGCTGCTACGCTGCCGATCGACCTCCTCAGCTCGGTTCATTTGACATCCCGGTGAAGACTGTCGGGGTCGAAGGCTTCTTCGTGATTACCTCGGTGCACGTCACTTCCGCCAACTCAATGCGTCCACAGCCCTCTATATGAGAACGCAGGCCCTCTCCCCCCGCGCCGTGCGTCCTCGAGCTCTCGCCTTTCTTCCTCCACCATCATGGCGGGGCCCACCACACACATTCCTGCCTCTCTCGAGAAATGCGCCATCAACGTCACCAGTAAACGACACATTGATCACCCAGAGATCCTACAGCATATCTCCGTCAAAGCCACCCATCCCACTCAGGGTGAAGTCGGCGTGCTCCGCGCCCTCCAGATTCGCCGGGACTTGTGCCGAGGCGACCTACTGGCAATCATGGACGAGTCTGAACATGATGAGTTTTTCGGCTTCGCCTCGACGCTGTTTGATAAATACGGCCGTCTGCGGCCGGAACTGGTGGAACCCGGGTACCTGAGAGGTACTGGAGTCTGGGGACGCGAATTGGACGAAGGTGATCTCCTATACGTCACTGACGTCAAAGTGCAAGACAAGGCTAGAATTTAGGCTGCATACATTCAGGTTGCGAACGCTAACCAGTTATTGTAGTTCGGGCGCCAAGGAATAGCATCGTTCCTTCTCCAGGTGTTGGCCCAATCCACGGAGGATCTCTTCAAGGCAAAGCTCTTCGCCTGTCCTATGCCCAAGGGTCGTGTGGATACAGAGGACGAGTGGAAGCAGCAGCGAGACATCGCAAGGGCGTTCTTCAGCAAGGTATGCGCTGTGATCATGTGCCTATTGCGGGTTCCACTCAGGCTGACGGCGCTGACCGTCAGAACCACTTTCGACGGGTTGGTCGGACCGACTTCGTGGCTTTCATACACGATGATGCGCACCAGTCTCGTACGCTGTCCGCGGCGGACGACGCGGGTATTCAAAGCGAACTTTTCCACACCAGTACTCCATTCGACCCTGTGGAGATCATCACCGAAGTACGCCTCCTGTCGGACGGGACCGTCGCCGTCGGCGAACGTCAGACACCGGAGGTCAGCGCATACAAGCAAGCCACGTACCCATTACACTTTGTCGTCGGGCGAACACCCACTAGGTTCATGGAGTCGGGGGGCGCAAACACCATACAAAGCGCATATAACGATCGCCCAGCCCTTCTGCGCCAGAGGGACGACAGAGGTTTCACTCTCCTCCACACCGCGGCCCGCGTGTTCAACGTCCTTGCTCTGCAGAGCCTGCTCGCCTTGCCTGCCGATAGCGGAATCATGGAAGATCTCCACGACCACGAGAACGTTACAGGTCGCACCCCTCTCGAGCTATGTGAATACGAGATGCGCGAGGCGATGGAACGGGCGGAGATGGCACCTATCGGGTCGTGGACAGGGCACAATGCGAACGCTCTCCGTACCGTCTTCCGACTGAGGCGGGCGAGCGGGACGGTAATGCCACTCCCGGAGGATGACTACGTCGCCGTTCGCAGGTGGGGTTGCACATGCGGCAACTGCGTAGGCGGGTGGCTCTCTGCGCGGATGCGGTTCCGGTTGAGGAGTACGTTTTCTCAAGCCTTCGTCGTTGATGGCATCCTCTGAATAGCCTGCCATAGCACAAGCGGAAATGCAGGCTGACATGATCTACCAGAACGCGGGCTGCGTCTACGACAATGACGGTGTCCTGAGAAGCCTGCCGCTCTACGTCGTCCAAGGCGGCAAACATGAGGGCTTCTTTGAAGGCTATGCGACTGTCGTTCACGCTATCAGCTTCGTCCTTCATCGACAGGGCATTTCAGGTGTACCCACTCCAGACAACGTCCGTACAGCACTACAGGGGGGATGTTCTTCGTCCTTCGGGCGGGGCGAATGGTACTCCTCGAAGGGTCAACGGTTCTTTGAGAAGGGCGGACGCGTCGAACATGTGCTAGACTATCTCCTGGAGCTAGCATTGGATCAATCGCCGCTCGGAGACAGCGACTGGGACGACTTCATCGACAGCAGCGCTGCGGACGGATTCGACCAGGCGGTGGCGTACTTGACGATGCCGACGTGTGCGAACGATCTGGAGTTCGGCAGGGTGAGGCAGAGGTTGGGGGTCCCGACCAAGCGTCGTTGGGTGAGCTCCTTTTCCGGCCGCGCAGTCGATTACGAGGATAGTGAGGAAGAGGACGAGATGGAAGAGGACGAGGAAGAGGAAGAGGACGAGGAAGAGGACGAGGAAGAGGACGAGGAGGATGAGGATGACGAAGATGACGAAGACGAAGACGACTCCATGGATGAGGATGAAGAAGATGATGTCGAGACGATGGAGAAGGACGAGGTCATCGAAGGATGAAGGCGGGGGGTTGTTCGCTGCAACTCGACACTTTTGCAAGTTCTGCGGAAGTCGTGAACCTAAGGAATCAATGTCTGGACTTTTACCAACCCGTTGTACGATAACTGCGAATGTGTATTTTAGCTTCGTCGAGGGGACATTGATGGTCCAGGAGAGTAGACTTGATCTCAGGACTACCAGAAGATTTCATCTTGCGTCGACAAATTCCAGTAAGTCCTGATTTAGCTCGGAGTATGATGCAGACCGCCACCTACGAATCATGGACTTCGTCGTCCACAGAGGTCGAGCATTCTGCTCTATGGGCCGTATGATCGAGTCACATGGCGCACATGCTCCACATCCCGGGCCGCAACCAGTCACCTGTAGGATGATGATCAGCCCTCTTCGTCGTTTGACCGGGCAGAACCAGCGAAGCGTCGACGGCACGCACAAGCTACCGCGTCGTGCATGACGTGCAAAAGGTCGTGCATGAGCTCCCCGACGCCCTCGCGAGCACCTCCAGTACCACACCGACCATATCTCGACATTCCTCGATGCGAATGGCACCAACGTACCTCATCCTATACGCCATCCTCCTCGTGCTGTGCAGCGCCGCTCGCGCTCGGATAGACCGCCGCGGCCTCGTCTCGCGCTTTAACCCCGTCCGGACCGCGTCGAGCGCGAGCACGCCGATGCAAGTCGGGAACGGGCACTTCGCCTTCGGCGCGGACGTCACCGGCCTGCAGACCTTCCTCCCGTGGGCGACGATGTCCGACTGGGGGTGGAAGAACGACTCGCTGCCCGCGGGCACCACCGCCGCGGACATCGCCGCCTACCGCGGCGTCGTCTGGGACGGGGTGGAGTACGAGTTCGGGGGCCCGGAGCCGATGCAGCAGTGGCTCATCTCGAACCCGAATCGCGTGAACCTGGGGAGGATCGGGCTGCTGTTTTTGGACGAGAATGGGGATGGGGCGAATGCGACGGAGGAAGCGTTGGAGGGGAAGAGGCAAGTGCTCGACTTGTGGACGGGCACGACGACGAGCACGTTCCGGTGGGCGGACGAGGAGGTAAGCGTGCAAACCGTCGCGGCGCAGGAGAGCAGCACTGTAGGCGTCACGATCACGTCTCCGCTCGTGCGGCGCGGTCGCTTGGGGGTGTTTCTCGACTTCCCGTGGAACGACGGCACCGAGAAGTTTGAGGCTCCTTTCGTCGGGGTTTGGAACGCGACGCAGAACCACACCACGGCGTTGCGGACGGGCGCAAGCCTTGGGCGCGGTGTCAAGGCGCAGATCGCGCACACGATGGACGCCACGACGTTCTTCACCTCGGTCGGCGGAGACGATTTCTCTGTCACCCGCGTCTCGCCGGATGCGCACCGCTACCAGATCGTCCCGCTCCACCCCAAGGAGGTTTTCTCAATCTCGGTTGCATATTCTGCGCGGCCTGTGGATACGATCTCGAACACGAAGGAGATCCAAAACGAGTCCGAGCAGGCCTGGGAGGACTTCTGGTCGAACCATGGTTTCGTGGACGTCCTGACTGGATCGAGCGACACTCGCGCGGAGGAACTACAAAGGCGCATCATCTTGTCGCAGTACCTCCTGCGTGTGAATGAAGCGGGAGATTATCCTCCACAAGAGGTGAGGGGACATCGTTGTATGTGATTGCCGTAGTGTACTAATGCAGCGTAGTCCGGCCTGGTGAACAACGGATGGGTGAGTGCTGCCCTCAACAACTATATGATGAGACTCACAATTGCCTGCAGTACGGCAAATTCCACATGGAGATGTTCTTCTGGCACAGCGCGCACTGGGCGCTCTGGAACAACTGGGACCTGCTCAACCGCGCCAGCAGCGTCTACTCGCGCTTTCTCCCCACGGCGATCGAGCGTGCGCAGGGGCAGCAGGGCTACTCCACGGGCGCGCGATGGTCGAAGATGACCGACCCGACCGGTCGCTCAGCGCCCGGGGAGATCAACGAGCTGCTCATCTGGGAGCAGCCGCACCCGCTCGTCTTCGCCGAGTACGAGTACCGCGCGACCCGGTCCAGGGCGACGTTGGAGAAGTGGCGCGACGTCGTGCACGCGACGGCGGACTGGATGGCGGTGTACGCGCGGCGCAACACGAGCACGGGTTTCTTCGACCTGGGTCCGCCTATGTACGTGGTGAGCGAGGACACGAGCCCGAACGCGACGCGCAACCCCGCGTTCGAGCTGGCGTACGGGCGCTTTGGGCTCGACCATGCGAGCACCTGGATGGAGAGGCTGGGGGAAGCGGTGCCGTCTGCATGGACGGAGGTGAAGGACAATCTGGCCCCGCTGCCGATCGAGGACGGGTTGTACGCGGTCTACGAAGGGATCCCGAGCGACTTCTGGGACACGCCGACGTTCACGAACGACCACCCTGCCATGGTGGGTTTGTATGGCTGGCTACCGCAGACAGCGAACGTGAGCCTTGACATCGCGAAGGCGACCGCGGAGAAGATTTGGACAAGCTGGAATATCAGCAACTGCTGGGGGTGAGTGATCATTCGATGCGCACCGAGATGGTTATATACCAGAAGATTTGAGAGGGGACTGATGGATACCCTGGCCTGCTATCATGGTTTTGCGGCGAGGAACAAACGACTGGGCAGTACCGTTGGGTCATCACCCAGCTGGCCTTTGTACCCTACCCGCGGACCCGCATTTCTAAGTAGATACGGGCTCGCAGGTACCGGTGGGGTCTGAGCTCCAAGTAACTCTCGCCTTTGCGTATCTGGAGGTCTGCTTGGCTCTGGCCTGGGGTTGGGCTGTTGGCTGCTGTTGGTGATACCCAAGCTCCTACCGGCTAGAAACGGCTTTACAGCGACACCCAGGGCGACGTCTTGCTTGACCGTCTCCTCCGAAGCAGGCGGTGTTACTAACAGCATCTTCCGTTCGCACGTCACAGATGGGACTTCCCCATGCTCGCGATGTCCGCAGCACGTAACAGAGAGACGGAGAAGGCGATAGAATGGTTGCTGCACCCCCTGTTCGAGTTTGATGACGTCGGGATGCCCGTGGGCGGCGTGCGCGTTCCGACTCCGTACTTCCCGGGCTCCGGGTCGCTGCTGTACGCTATGGCGATGATGGCTGAGGGGTGGGACGGGAGTGAGGGCGCTGCACCGGGATTTCCGAGGGCGGGGTGGGAGGTACGCACAGAGGGCATGAGCAAGGCGATGTGAATCGGAGAAAATCTCGGACGCTGTACGTCCGTCTCATAGGAAGACAGTCCGCGCGGACACTGAATCTCAGACCTGTGTAGTACACCCGGGCCAACGGAAATGAAAGTGCGACGAACGAGATGGGTATCTGGATATCAGGATGTAGTAGCCACCTCGGCGAGAACGGGCGTAACTTTGTACGACTGACGTCGTCTGCGCGTGCAGATCAAGCAGGCGGACTGCTGGGTAGCAGGAGCGTGTGATCTCCTGCGTGCCCCGATGGGTTGTAGAGGATAGAGGCGGTGTGGGCAGTGGTGATTGGGTTCATCTGCAACATGTTGGAAGCCGGAGAGATGAGTGTCGCCGTCGTTGGGCGATGTGAGCAGTGAGCACGGGCAGTGCGAGGGAATGATTATTTTGTATGACTACCTACGAGTGGGGGGACGGAAGAAAGGCGGAGAACGTAGATGGTAGGTAGTCAAATAAGGCAGGCGATGTTGGTAATCGGGCATTTCGGAATTGACGAGAAAGCGTGAGTTGCGGAGCGTGCGCAGGGTGTAACAGACCTCCACCTTCTCTCCACCGTCAACTTCCCGTCTGCTATCATCTACCATGGCTACTCTCTCCCAGGATTCCTCAAATCTCAACGCCCCCTCGTCTCCTCGCCTCTCACTCGCCTCCCACTCCGCTCCCACCGAATCTGCGACAATGAACTCAAGCACCCCCTCGCCGGCCGAGTTGCGACACATCACGTCCAACACCAACCTCGCGAGCCCATCCCGCGAGCGCCGCCTATCCAACCGCAACTCCCAGCACCTGCGCACTCATCGCCTGGGCTCGCGATCTCCCAATTCTATCCCATCCTCGCCGACGTCTGTGTAAGTGGCCATCTGTGCCCCATCGCAACCACCGCTCACCTTCCCGTAGCCACTCTTCCTCCTCCGCGATCTTCGAACGGGACATCGAGCCCATCAACTCCCCCATGTCGCTCGTCTCGGACCCTCACCACATCCCACGAGCGAAGTTCACTGAGGAGATCGAGCGCTCCGTTCCCTCTGTGCTCGACAGCGCCGCTGTCGTCTTGACCTCGACGGATCCCGAAGATGATGGTTTGGATACCATCTCAATCGTCACCCCCGCACCTCTGGACTCTGCCCTCCAGAGCGGGTTCACGAGTCCCACATCGCGCCTAAGCAGTCGCAGCCCCAGCCCTACAGGGGTCGGGAACAGACGAAGCCTCCTCTTCAGCAATCCGCTGCCCGGTTCACCACCGAAGAATGTCCAGGGGTCACCTCCGACGCGGCCGACCGTACAGACAAGTCCCATTCCTCCGAATGCCTCCGCGCCGCAGACGACAGTGACGCCGACTCCCACATCAGCATATTTCTCCGTCTCCTCGAGTGCCGTGTCGGAAACCGAGACAAACTCGGGCTCTTCATCGCCCACAACCGCGACGCATACCGAGCACCCCCTGCACAGTCTGCCGCACTCGCAGCCGCAGCAACTCACGTCGATCACGCTGCCCGCCCCTTTCGCCTCGCACCCCCCATCTCCCAAGGCCGCCTCAAAACGGCTGTCGTTCATCTCCTACACCGACCTCCTATCCTCCACACCCGCATCCACGCAGCCTTTGTCAAGCCTCACCTCTTCCGCAGTGGTCACGGAGCCTCCTCCGCACCTTCCGAGTGTGATCGGGCTCCCGCAAGCACAATACGCCGCGAGTTCCAGCGGCGGCAGCATACATAATGCCCCGACGTTCCTGCTCGAGCGCGATGGGTCAGCTGGAGTTGCCGATGATGTCGGAGGGGAGTGGGAGCGGGAAGGCCTCGGCAAGGGCTTGGAGGAGCGATTGGAGGGCCTGACCCTGAAGACTGCGGTACCGTCTAGGGCCTAGTCCTTGACGGGCATGCCACCGGTGTTGTACGACCAAGACGAAGAGGGCCACCCGGGCGCCTTCCCCAAACGAATGACGATGAAGAATACTCCTCGACAAGGTCTAATGCGTGTATGCAATCCCCTTCCTCCCGGTCTGCTTGAATTTTTCTGTTCCCCGGCCCGCTTCCTTCTGTTCGTTTAGGCCTTGCCGTTTCATTATGTCTTTCTATGACTCGCCCGAGTTGGACCGTTACACATACTATCCTACATCATGAGCCTAATCGCTTTGTTCTATGATTACTGTCAATTTTTTCGCTCCTATTCTGGCCCGCCTCATCCCCGTCTTGATCCTCCTCCCGACCTCCCTTCCTGTGGGCTGCGGCCCATCGCTCCCAGTAATGCCCGCCAACTTCCCATCCCCCTCCCCCTATGCTTCCCCTTCGCCCCTTTTCAGCCGCGCCCCCGCCGCCACCCTCGCGACACAGGCCATCCTCGCGACACAGAACGCAGGATGCGCCCCCAACAACAAAGCACAAGCCATACGGCCCTTGGTCTATTTATTTGACCCGCTGCCCCTCCTGCGGACTCCCCCCGTCCCATGCTGCCCCCACCGCTGCTGCGAAATCAATACAACCCAACCCCCGTGTACTACTAATCGTCATCGACCCCAATTGGAACCATACGTCTTGCCCTCTACCTCTCCTCCCCCTTGCTCCGGACAACTTACGTCCGCATCTCCTCTGTTCTGGCCGACCCGTGTCTTGTTTCCTGTGGTACAATCTACAATACTGCGCTCGATATGTCTCTGCTAGCGCGACTCGCTGCGCTGCGTTACGTTAGGATGTGTACAGATGGTCGGCTTTGGAGTACGCGTACGAGAAGCAAAATCATATTCGTGGAATCTGGATATCTGGATGTCTCGGACGAAATCGTTCGGCAGTTCGATGTATCATCTGGGCATGGACGCGGCGAGATCAGGCTGTTTGCTGGATGACTACTTCATCATACTGCGTATCCAAAGGACACGATGTGCAATCAGACTACGAAACTGAGGAACGACAACTAGACTTCATCGATGCTGGCAGCTAGTGTACTACTACTTACGAGTACATGTTTTCAGGATGTATGCGTGCGAGTGCGATTCGATGGTTTGACGAAATGCATGACAGGTGCGTCATATATATGTTGAACATTTCTCCCGAACGAATGTCGAGACGGAACCCACTTACCGACGTCGCCGCCCCGTCCCCTGGTCAACGAGCAGACGTCAGCGTGCAGCCATGCATCTCTAATAGAGCCTGGGGTGACGTCAGCGGCAGAAACAACACACCACGGATATTCGACATACGATCTCAGGAACGACGGAGGTGCGACGCGTGTACGCCGACAGTGCTCGGCGCAGAGCAGCTGAGCAGGTCGTGCGCGCGGATACTGCATGCGACACGTACGACGCGCGGAAGTGCTTGGAACGGAGGCGTCACGCGCTGCACCGCGAGGGGCTTGTGGCGACGAGGCGGACGATCTCCGAGTCGCCGCCTCTGCGTATATGCAGCATCGGGCGCGTGTAATGTTCGTGAGCTCAGCCCTCGGGCTTTACATGCTGGAGCGCTCATCGCTGGACGATGCGGCCGCATCGGCGACGAAACCAGTTCCTCATGCATCAAACTCGTCTCGAGACTCTGGGAGGCACATGAATCACCTGTGCGAGCGGGAGAGGGCGGCTTGGCACAAGTTATGCCGTGCCGCATCTGGGCGTTCCGGCCGCGCTGGGGATGCAAGGCCGTGGTTTGGAATGGAGGTGCCTGCCATCAGCGCTCTGTAGCATATCTGAGGGCGGAACAGCACCGCATCGGGGGGCCTCAGACTCGAAGGGTCGTAGCGCGGGTGTGCGAGGTGGCGGTACCGTCGTTTGCGGCGAAGGCGGGATCGGACGGCGCAGCGGGAGGAGCAAGCGCAGAAGGGCGCAAAAGGCCGAGTATGTAGTACGATCATGCATCGCCCGACGCGGTGCCGGGTGGTGGAGCTCGGAAGGAGTTTTGCCTTGTTAGACATTCCTCGGTGCCATGGATGGGAGGGGAACAACTCTGCACGTTGTGCGGGACCAAGGGTGAGGTAGCGCGGCCTTAACGGTGCGTGATAGAAGGCTGCGAAGTTCATTTCGAGGCAGTGCAGCCAGACCTGGAGAGGCATAGATAATATGAAGAACGTATCCAATTGACTGGCATGTTCGTAAAGTCAGGGGACGCCCGGCGGTGCGCTCGCGCCCATTGCAGTCTGTGATTGCAGGAAGTGTTGCAGAGCCACCACTGCCCATATGTTATGCTGATGGCAGGAGAGAATGCGATGTGCTATATTAATCGCCGGTCGGTACATGCGATATCCGCACGTACCTGTAGCCACGCTCACGCCGGGAGCTTGATGGGCTAACGCGCTGTACTCAGCGAGGCTTATCGTGCGCACTGACGATAGGCAGCAGGTCGGGTAAGCCGGGAAGTGGGAAGTAGGAATCAACGCGTTCTCGTGGACTGGACGCATGCAATTGAACGCGGTGGGATCATATGGCAGAAGGCCGAGTGCAACGTGCGGGCGCGGAGGAAGCGGGCGGACAAGCTCAGTGGTGCGAAAAAGATGGCATAATTTCCCGCAAGGACGTGGTTGCGGGGAAACGGTTGCGCTGTTGGTGAGATGATTCGGGCGAGGATGGACGGGGATGTTCGTGCGCTGGCTGAGAACGAGGATGACTGCCCGGACGGAGGATGGCTGGGCGGGTGGAGGGCGGCGTGCGGCAGCCGACCGGCGTCTCCGGCGGCGTCCATCCCACGCGAAGAGCTCGGCCGCTCGCCCGCGCGGACGAGCCCCGCTGCCTTTTTGCCTCTCCTCGTCCAGGTCAAGTCTCTCCTTTCATTCCCTCCTCTCCCCATCCCGACGTCCCGCACGTCGACGACCACCTCCCCGGCCCCCATGTCTACCCCTTGGCCGTCCTCTGATGCGCCCGCTGAGCAGGGCCGCTCCGGCGCATCAACCCCAGAGGATCTCGCCCAGCCCCGCACCCCCCTCACCTCCTCCTTCGACTCTCCGCTCTTGTCCCCAGAGTCGAGAGACGCATCCTCGTCCAGGACACAGACGCGTTCATCCTCCGCCGGCACGAATTTCGTCTCCTCGCCCCTCAACCCGAACTCGACCCTCAGCGCGCGCTCAAGGCCTGCCTCGCGCGGGAGCACCTACTTTAATCGCATCGCATCAGAAGAGTCGCAAGCTCTCGCCGGCCCGTATGGCTCTCTCAGCGGGAACCGCGGCTCCATGGTCCTCTACCGGCTTGCGGGCGACGACAACAACAGCGAGACGCTAGCCCCGCCCAAGGCGCTCCAGAACCGCGACTCGGTCATTTCCTCCTCGGGCGACTCGGTGTTTTCGTTGTCGTCCGACTCGAAATACCCCTCGGGCATGGTCGTAGGCACCCGTGGCTTCGTGCCGTATGCATACGACCCCGAGGTCGACAAGGACGCACCTGACGATGACGACGACTTCCTCCATACGCCAGAATACGGCCACGATCGACATTCATACTGGTCAAGTCGAGGAATTCTGAACGTTGGCGTACTGGTCATTCTCGTCGCTGCCATTCTCACCCTTTTCCTCTGCTACCCCCTGCTCGATTTCTTCCGCAACGAGTCGCGCAACGTCGCCATCACAGCTAACGTCAGGATAAACTCGACAGGGCAGGCGCCAGTGCTGTAAGCTTCGCGATCCGCGGTGGTTACCTTCTCAGGCCTTTCATATAGGCTTATATCTTCTCCGCAGGTTTGACATGCCAGAGCTTATTGACGCGGAGACCCCCGCGGACGCAAAGACGCGCACGGGCTTCGACGGAGAGGCGTACGAGCTTGTGTTCTCCGACGAGTTCAACAAGGACGGGCGCACCTTCTATCCCGGGGATGATCCATTTTGGGAGGCAGCCGACCTATGGTACGGTTCAACCGCGGATCAGGAGTGGTACGATCCATCCCAGGTATACACCAAGGGTGGCGCACTGCAGATCGTCATGGAGCAGAAGGATCCTTCGATCAACCACAACCTCTCATACGTGAGCGGAATGCTGCAGAGCTGGAACAAGTTTTGCTTCACGAGCGGGTACATCGAGGTCTCTATGACCCTACCCGGCCCGGACTCTAACACGCAGGGCTATGTGAGTACCCAATTTTCGTTGTCTTGCTGCTTTGCTAATGCTGCGTAGTGGCCCGGCGCGTGGACGATGGGCAACCTCGGCAGACCGGGCTACCGCGCAACAACAGATGGCACCTGGCCTTATTCGTGAGTATGCTCGGTGTCCACAGCCGTGACGTTCCTGACATCCAGCGGCAGTTACGACTCCTGCGACGTCGGCACGTTCCCCAACCAGACGTTTGCTGATGGATCTGGTCCTGCCGCTGCTCTTCACTCGGATCAATCCAGGTCAAAGTACAACAACGAGCTCTCCTGGCTCCCGGGCCAGCGCGTGAGCGCTTGTACATGTCCAGGAGAGGAGCATCCCGGCCCGGCGAACAACATCGGGCGCGGAGTGCCCGAGATTGATATTCTCGAGGCAGAGAAGAACAAGACCGACGGTGGCGTGGGGCAGGTGGTGTCACAGTCGGCGCAGTTCGCGCCGTTCACGCACGATTACCTCTACATCAACGACACGGAGGATGCGTGGAAGGTCTACGATGAGAGCCGTACGCGGCCGAACGATTATAGGTGCGTCAAGAACCTTACTCCATATCGATCCATAGCTCATTATCATGCCACAGGGGTTCTGCGATGTAAGTATATGACTGACCTTGTTTCAACGTCTCGTTGATGACAATGTCTGCGAACAGCCAACAGGCGGTGTCTGCCCTTACAAACCTACCGGATGACATGTTCCAGGGCTCGGGCGCAAACTTCAAGACGCTCGGGTTCGAGTACTGGGCGAACCCGAAGAACCGTGGCGAGGGCTTCATCACCTGGCAGACCGACGGCAAGCCGTCCGTCCGCATGGGCGCGGCGGCCATGGGTCCTGACCAGGATGTCGACGGTTCGCAGGTTAGCCAGAGGTTGATTCCGGAGGAGCCGATGGTACGTTCTTCTGTCCGCTGACTGACCACATATCGACTGACTTATCTGCGTGCAGTCTATCGTTCTCAATCTGGGTATCTCCAGTACGTGTCGCATCTCCCATTCTCCTGCGCGTTTAGGTATGCTGACGTCCGTGCACAGCGAACTGGCAGAAGATCCTCCCGGAAACGATGATCTTCCCCGCCATCATGCAGATCGACTACGTGCGCGTGTACCAGCGGTCGAACGCGATCAACATCGGTTGCTCCCCCCCGGACTACCCTACCGCGGACTACATCAACTCGCATCTGGAAGCTTACAGCAGTGAGTCCCAACTCTACACGCTACGTAGAGCAGCACAATTGACACGGCATCTGCAGACGCCAATCTGACCTACTGGTCACAACCCGGCCCGACCGGGGCTGGATATGCATGGCCCAAAAACTCTGCGGTGCGTTCCGTCGCGTGTTCATATCGGTGAGAAAAAGAGCTTATGGGAGGGAACAGCTCGCGGGCGGATGCTAGCGCTAGCGCAGGGGCTGTACCGGACTGACCAGGAGAACTCACGACGCCTTGTGCCGCCGTTTGTCGGACACTCACCTAAAGTAACAGTAACGCTATGTCGTATGTGCCACGAACCCGAACCCGCCGCGGGCTGCCCCCATCTGTATATTTTCTACTCTCTACTTACCATACCACCCACCTTGGTCCTTGCCCCCGCCCCACCCACGTACGTACATCCCCATCAACTCTGCATGTCCCCGCAGCCCTCCTTTCACCACGCCCGCCCCGCCTACGTACCCATTCGTCCATCGTCGACCGTCCGCACACCCACGCATGCACGTACACGTACACATATATCATTTGGGCTCCGCCCGCCGCTGCGGCGCCCCAGGGACACTTTCACGTTCATTCTCGCCCGTCCGCCATCCCCGCACTCACGTCGGCCACGGTACTCGTACATTACTCCCCGCCTCGCGCGCCTTCTCCTTCCGCCTACAGGCACTCCTTTTAATCGTGGCGCCCTTTTTCCCTAGCCGCACATGATTGGTTCGTTGATCCTTGCACCTTAAACATGCTATGATGTTCTTGCACCCCATCCCACGTTCTCGGTTCTTCTTCACTGACGGACGCACGCGGTGCAGGCGCGGGAGGTAGTCCTGCGCCCGCTGTTTTGCCGCTTTCTTCTCTTTCGCAGTGCAATGTCTTTCCTCTTCTTTGCACCCACCTGTTGACGTGTGTATTCTACTTAGCCTATCCTAGAGCCTCCTTGCAGATGCTGCAGAAACCCCCCGGACCCGCTCGCGCTTGCAGGTGCAGAGCTCACACCATGAATCCAGATGCAAACGATCGGGAGTCGACTCGCCAAGGCCACCTGGGCAGGAGCTTGAAGATGCAATTTGTGACGTCGACTCCCCGGAATATGAGCAGCCCCGGATCGACGTCTTGGCGCGACTGCCCCCTGAGCCTGCCCAACAAGGCGACGCCAGGCCTAGGACTCGCGGCTGCTCGCGGTCTCAGGCTGGCGCACGGCGTCATCAGGGGACCTTGTTGGTCCACCGTGACTGTATACCGCTGTGTCCTCCGACTGCGGTTCCACCAGCGGAATTTGCGACATCTACGCTATGGCGTCTGCCACCTGTCGCGCGTTGGACGGTCGCTCGTGAGACTGAGATTTCCCCGGTAGGTGTAATCGCAAATGCAAGACACAAGTAAAGAAGCCGTCAGCATGCAAAGCCATGCATGATGCGTGGGCCCTTCTCATGCATTCTCAAGGTCGTGGCTGCTAGCTCACGCTGTGATAGGATAATAGGATGACGTACTGGCAAGTTCAGCAAGACACAGTTTCCGAGGCCGTCCGACTCCATTTTGATTTCGACTTGGAACCCGGCGGTCTCACAAGTTGCGGTGAGTGCACCCTCTTTGCGAGTTCTCTGCGCGCATCCCTCGAAACGCGCTGATCTACTGTTGCTACAGCGGGACGGTATATGATCTGCATGGCCTCCTCGCAATTCCAACAGGAGAACATGACCCAGGGGGGGTTCTGAAGGAGCCGCCACATCATGCCAGCCGCCCACGGCACATCCCCTCAGGATCTGATCTTGGATGGTCCACTACGGAGTCCGGACGGTATGTACGTAACTCATCCACCTCACGACAGCGACAGATTGCTCGGACACTGAGACGTGAACATCGCGCCGGTCGTGCAAAACATCGCCATCGTCTTCCTTGCAATGGCATCCATTCGGACTCAAGTCGAGCCTTACGCGACTGAATGCTCGCCGCCCACGGCCTCTGCGCATGTTGTCACAATTTAAGGTGAGAAGCCCGGCGAATATGCTACCGTACTGTTGTGCCTGCGGCCCATCGATTCGTTTACAGAGCATCGCATCACAGGGGGACGTCGGGGCGACGATCACTGACGGTTGATCAAAACGCTCAATACTGCAACAGCCATATTGGGTGATGCCGTGCACCGCTTTCCTCCCCTTCCCTCCTCCCTCGATGGCGACGCCCACCCGCTGCGATCTCCGTCTCTTGGCGTGGACTCCTCAATGCGCATCGTGGTGGCTTGCATACATACCGCCCACGCGCTTTGACAGATCGCGCAAGGCAAGCGGCCGGGGCGAGATTGGCGAAGACGGAGGCGCGCGCTCGGGCCCCCGAATCCCTGATGATGGCTTCACTGGCACGGTCGCAAAGGCAGCGCCTGCAGCACCCATCTTGCATAGCATCTCCACATCAGCACGGTGTCTGAAATGCAAGGGCCAGGACGTCCACGCGCGCCCTGCCCTGCCCTGGTGATATGCTATATAACGCGCGCGGGCGCGCGGAGGGGCCCCCAGGGCTGCGCCTCCTCCCCCTTCGACCTTCGTGTACGTCCGCCCCCGCGCTTGCGGTTCCTTCTGTCTTCCTGTCTGTTCTTCTTGCTCTCTTTTCGCGGATTTTGACGCTTTGACGCCTGCTACTCGTCCTGTTCCTTCTTCTTAAACGACCTCCCGTTCGCCTACTGCTTACCCGCACACGACTGCGATCACGATGGGATACACCCGTTCGCGCAAGTTCTGCTGCTGTCTGCCGGTCAGATTCGGCGTGTTCTGTGAGAGCCTGCTCGGGATTGCCATCGGCGGCCTCTTCTCCGTCGGTGGCTGGCTCATGATCCACGACAACAGTAAGTGTCCTTTTTGCGAAACAGGCACTGTCATGGCTTATATCATATTTTGCCCTCAATAGTGAAGGGCACGCTCAACCCGCCGCTCTCCGGAAACGAGAAGTCCGCGGCCTGGGTCCTCGCCATCATTTCTACCATCGTCCTGCTCATCTCCATCGGCGGGTGAGTGCAATTCCTGCTCCCCCTGGTTGCATGATATAAGAGCTCACCGCCCCTGTCTCTGCCAGCCTCGTCGGCTCAATCGGGAAGATCCTCTCGCTCGTCGGGCTGTACGCGGGCGCGATCACGCTCGCGACGGTCGCGGACATCGCGTCCGGCATCTACGTCATCTACCAGCTCTTCCACGGCGAGGGCGCGTCGGACGTGAGCAAGTGCGAGGCGAACGCGGGCAACGGCGTGAACAAGGACTTTACGCACTTTGCCTGCAACGCGAGCTTCAAGACCGCGCGCGTCGTCATCGTCGTCGTCTACGTCATCTTCTGGCTCATCACCATCTGTACGTCGTCCGCTTCTGCCCCCGTGCATGTGTTTCTGTGGGTGAATGCGAGCTGACACGTCGCACGTCGTGTGTAGATGGATGCCACATCGCGTTCGAGTACGTCAGCCAGCTGCGCGAGGAGAGGGAGGGCGGGGACAGCGAGAAGCGCGGCGAGCCGCAGAACGTCACCGTCGTCAACACGGCCTACGCGACGCCGCCCCCGAACGGCTACCCGTTCGCGACGGCGCCGAATGCCATGGGGCCGAGATAGGCGACCGGGCTACGACAGCAGTAGTTCAGCTTAGCACATTGTACAATATGGCGGATGTACCACCGCGGCCTCGTCTAAGCCGGGTTCAGGAATCCCGGCTTGGACGGGGTGCGCGTGGGTCGTGCATCGGTAACGAGGATTGCACCTTGCACCACCTGCGTGACTGGCTCGAACGCTTGATCTGCTATGGCATGGGCAGGAGGCCAAGCTCCGTCGCGGCAATGGCATGAATGTCCTGGCGCAGTTCCGATCGAGTGTTACCAGAGAGAGGCTCCGTTCAGCTCAGGCCTCCTAGATGTCGCGTAATTACACGGCTGCGATCGCATTCGACACTATGCATGGATCCATCTGGCGCGATCCTCTTAACAGCATCCACGCGAATCAGGAGCGCTGCGATCTATAGAATTCACGTCCAGAGTGCCTGCATTCCGCCTCTCGTCTCCAACCGGGCCCGCTCAACAGAAGGATACCCGTGAACATACATGTTGCAAACCTGATATTGAATGTGGAAGTGCTCCGAGTCGCGAACCTACATGAGCCCGGCCGGTGGCATTATAGCAGCGCCGACCCGATGTGTTCCCGAACATCCACCCGGTGCGCACTGAGGGAGGTGAAGTTGTTCATTCTACGCCTCTCACTGGATACTCCCTCCAATGCCCAGAGCTCCAAGGGACTACAGCAGTATGTAGTAGGATTGGAGATCCGTCCGAGCGATTGAAACGCAACGGCGGCTGGGGAATTGTATTGACCTTCCATAAAAGGAGCGAGCAATGCCATATAAGGGGCTGGTTCTGTGAAGGCCGGGGGGTCACGAAGGGTCTGCGGGGGGATCAGCTGGCTGAGAGGCGTGGGCGCCGTGATGTCCTCGGTTCAATGTACGCCAGCTGCAGTCCTCCTTATATTCACAGGGCGAAGGCGGGAGCACGAGTCGCCCTTCCCCTCTCCTTCCCCCCGCCGCCTTCGCGATGTCCCCGACCAAAATACGACGAACTGCGAGTCTGCGACCTCCGCGTCGTGCTGCAGTCACCTGCACCCGGAGACGGTCGTATCTTCCCGTGCAGTTCCGTCATTTCCGCTTGGAGCTTCTTCCGAGTCTGCCCGGCAGGACGACTCACCTGGATCGTCGCGCGGCCCCCAGACATGACTGATCCAGCGCGTGCTGCAGGCATATCACCAGGGCGAGGCCGACCGCGTTCCCGCTCAGGCCAAAGACGAGCCTCTGATAGGGCCGCTTGTGCGCAATTTCGGGGGAAGGATGGGCAGTTGTCGGGTGCGTGTAAGCACATCATCTACGCATTGCCATGGCTAATCGTGGTCATCACACAGCGTGCCGCCCAGGGGTGTCGTGCCTTGAGAGCGCAGAGAGTCATACCAAGACAGTGTCACAGGCAGCAGCATTGAACGATGTGAGAGATCTACAGCGTTGAGGAGGACGGACAGCGACCAGTCTGCAAGAGACGAGCGCGAGACGATCGGCGGTGTGGGGGATGCCGGAGGGCGCTCCCACGTGGCAGACCCCGCACCCCGCGGGGAGGAGCCGTCGCCGCTCGGAGGGCCGGCATTGCGGGGAAGTGACGGATCCCAACGGAGCAGACTGAGCAGTCGCGTCAGGTTTTCTTATCCAGCCCACCGCCATTTCTGACTTTGCGTCTCAACCTCTCTTTCCCTTCTCTCCGCCATCGTCTCCCTTTCTCTTGCCTCTCTCGCTTAGACCCGCCGCCTTCCCTGCGGTCCTCCCTGTCTGTCCATCGTCGACCAGTTCTCAAAATGCCGCACACGCTACTCTCCCTCAACTACGACGTGCTATCCCAGGTCGTGCAGCTTCTGTCTCCCAGCGACGCCGCTCAGCTCGCGCTCGCGTCGCGTGCCGCATACGTCCTCGCCTTCCCCCGCATCGTATCCGACGTTACCCTAGGCGGTCTCTATCACAAGCCCGGCGGCAGTGCACTCTCGCAGCTCACGACGTTCTGCAACTTCCTCCTCGCCCCAGCGCCTGAGTGGCACGGAGCACCCTCGGCGCGTCTCGATGCCCTGCAGGGCCTGCAAGTGATGCGCGACGCGGTTCGTGTGCGCAAGGCCGGCGTGTGGACAGTCGATCCATCTGCCGCAGCCCTCCTTTCCTCTGTCATCGCCCAAGCACACAACCTGCAGAAGCTCACCATCTGGGGTTCCGAAGCGCTCTTCTCGGCGTACCCCGACTTCTGCCTGAACAGCAGCTCCTCAATCCGTACCCTTATCCTCGGCGGTGACGTGCCGACCCTCCCCGTCCTTGCGCGCGCATTCCCTCATGTGCGCGCCCTCGAGTTCATCGCGGGCAGTGGGTCGTGTGCGCCCGATTGGGCGCTCTTCACAGCCAACGATGCTCATGACGCCCACGCTCTCGGTGCATGGCAACAGGAGAAACAGCAGCTCGACCGCGTCGAGACTGGGTTCCCCATCCTTCCCCTCGCGTGCCCGGTCCGCGAGGTCGCGCTCCGGAAACCGCTGGTGTCCGACACCTATGCGCTCTTCTGCGCGCGGGAGTTCCTGCGTCGCACCCGCCCAGTTGTGCTGAGCGCGTCCGCGAGCGCGAACTTGACCGAGGAGGAGCTTTGTGCGGTGCTCGATGGCGAGGTCGTCGCTCCCGGTTTGCGATCCTTGGAGCTTGTCGGCGATAGATGCGATGGCGTCAAGGAGGGATCTGAATGGATGGTACGTCCACTCTACTTTCATCCATATCTCAAGCCGGTATTGAATGTATCTTCGTGATCAGACGCGTGTTGCGAACACGCTTGAGACCCTCCAGGTCCCTCTCCTGGGCATCTCGCTCTCTGTTACGCCCGCCATACCTGCGATGATCATCCCATCTGAGCTGAAGCCGAGCTACGTCCCAGCCCCGGCGCCTGCCACACAAGCAGAATCTGTGGACCTTGCCGCACTCGCGCGCACGGTTGCTCAGCATGCACCGTCGCTCCAACACATCGCACTTGACCTCTCGACCGCCCCTGGTGCCACTGGAAGCACACGAGCTTGGTTCCGGGCGTACAATGTCGGTGCAGAGCGCAAGGTCGTCAAAGTCGAGGAGTCCGAGGGAAGATTGGCTATGGCCAAAATGCGGGCGTTGAACCGGTGGGACTGAGCGTCCGCCTGAGTCCTGCTTTGTGCCTTTGGTACGTTGTATCCTCTCATAATCGTCATCTGGGCGCATGCTAACTCGTGCGGTCGGTATGTAGGTTTGTCCCTTACCTGCACCGCTCATGCGTGCGGGTCATAGACTGGAGATTGGTGTTTTGCACGATGGCGTTCCCTTAGACTAGATCGCCCATGCCTACTTGCCGGCCCCTTGCGGCCGCGTAGCGAGCTAATGCACCTGCCTAATCCTCGCTTGCGGCCTATACCGCCCCCTTCCTAGACTTTCGTTCCGATCCACGGGCTCGGATTCTCTATACCTACGACTCTTCCGTGCTCCCCTATGGCTTTATATGCTATCGTCTGTCCCCCGCTGTCTAGATCTGGTCATGGAGGATTGTATACCTGTAGACTCGTCTCCGTATAATATACGAGCGTCGGCTCGGATGCCTTCATACGTCATGCGTTCGTTGGAATTCGGGATTTGGATCGCGGGAGACCCTGGGCGCGTCTGTTGCGAGTCGTCGGTCTCGACGCCTCGTGCTCTTCATCATGCCATCCACCGTGTCAAGTCCAAGGATACATTCTATGATTGGAATACCATGAAGTTGTGGACACCCCGACGTTACTTCTTCCTGTATCAGACGGCTCCAGTCGAAGCGGACTGAGACTGTCGAGAGAGGGACCACGACCGTTCAGATCTGCAGGCCATCTCATCCCAATGCCAGACAAGTCATTCATCCCTCGCATTCCTGAGACCTTGCATTCCTGAGAACCTCCGAGTTCATTCTCCTGAGCCAATCTCTCTCCTCGGGATCCACCATATCTTCGTCTTCGCCCATCTCCATACCAAACTCTCTGCCCTGGCCCTGCCGCTGCTGCTGGTAATGGTCGACAGTCCCGAGCGCCAGCCTGTCCGCCACGCGCGCGAAGTCCAGGTCGTTGTCGCACCTCGGCATCGCCGCATACGCCACCGCGTCGGGCTCGCCCTCCGCCGCCATCGCCTCCTGCGCCTCGTCCCAGGTGCCGTCTCCGCGCGGGGACTCGTCCATGGCGCAGCGCAGCACGTAGTCCACCGCGTGCTCGACCTTGCCGCCCTTCGCGAAGAAGCGACCGCCCCTCCTCTGGAGCGCGGCCCGCACGTTCGCGGCGCTGGGGATGCACGCCGCGCCTGGTCTCCGGAGGACGTCCCCGATGGCGCGGACGACCAGGGCGTAGTCGCCGTAGAAGGCGTTGGTGACGCGGATGCCCCGGACCTCCCGGGGGACCCGGCTGAGGACGAAGTGCTCGGTGTCGCCCTGCGTGTCCGCGCTCATGGCGTCGGAAAAGACTGCGGCTTCGCCTGGTAAGTACGCACATCAGCAACAACGCAGATTGCGGAGGGAGGGCAAACGGGAGCGTACGTGTCAGGCGGTAACGCATGCGCGGGGCGAGCCACCCCTCGGTGCACTGTCCGCATGTGCAGCCCCACTTGCGGGCGGCCACGAACTCGTCCTCCGTGCCCGCGACATTCTCTCCCGCTGCGCCCTTGAGAAGGTAGACAACCCGCAGGGCATTCTCAAGTTCGTCCTGACCGGATCCGATGAAAAGCAGGTTCACTCTCTGCATCCTTTTCTTCGTGTTTTGCATTTCTCGCTCGCAAAGCTCCAGCGGCGTGAGCGCGACGTCGTTGTCTCGTGCACGTAGATCATCCGCGACGCCGGCCTCCGCGGGCAACGCAAGCAGGGCCCGGACGGCGAGGAGGTTAGCGGCACGCGCGGCGACGTGGAGGAGGGTGAAGCCAAGATCATCCTTTTGACGAATGCGCGAGGGGCTCTGGCTGTATGCGTCGCGGATGGCGCCTCCAACATCCCGAACAGGAGTCGCGACTTGGTTGTGCGACTCGATCATGCGGTGCAACGGATAGGCGGCATCGTTCTCGTTTCTCGTGCCAATGTCCTGTGCGTGACGTTCGAGTATAGCCTTGGCCCAGGCAAAGACATTCCCGGGGCCTGCACCTTGATGTGGGACTGGTGGAATATCAGGTTGGGAGCCAGCGACATGGCTCTCCACGTCATCCCCGGCGGCGAGGGCGTGAGACTGGTGCAAGGTATCGGGTGTATATGCCACGAAGCTGGTTCGGCCTACGCGACGGTATCCGTTCTACCAGGATCAGCCAATCAGCTTGGCTCCGACACGGATCCAGAGCAAAATCGTAGGCATACCTTGTGAAATATTTCGTTGCCACTGATGAGACCCGTAGGCGACGGGCACGCGAACAAGGTGTCTGTTGAGGAGAGCGTGGACTGCGCGAGTTCCTGGAGCAAGACACTCGCCACGCCGTTCTGTCTATACTGTTCCAGTCACATATATCAGCGCGGATATTGCTGAAAGGATCGGGTACCGAGCCCTGACCTGTTTGGGCACGCCTACAGAGAGGACGTAGATGATCTTCCCGTTATCGAGCTCGCGGCCCCATACGCCGGTGCCCTTCAGATGCTCATCGTCGACGAGCTCCTGCTTCAGCCTACCAAAGTCGTCGAAGAGAATCACGGCGAACTCGGAGAGCTCCTGGGATTGCTCGTCCATTACCATGGGGAAATGACCCCTGCGACAGCCGTCGCGGTCGATCTCGAGCGCGTCGAGCGATCCTAATTGGCCCTTCGTCGGATGCCGAGCCTTCAGGAATATGTGCTTGAAGACGCCGGGATGTTCGGTGTGCTGCTTGGTCGTAACCTGGACTGTGCACTGTGACCCGAGCGACGCGGTGGCCATGGTCGTCGCCGTGGGGGATGAAAGATGATTTGCGGCTGGCACGACGCCATTAAGAGCAACGGTTGTGCAGTTCATTCAGCAAGATGTGTCCCATATGCAGACGCACAGGGACAGGGCCGATTAGTGGCGTCTTCCTCGTTGCAGCGTGCTACCACGAGTACGTCGAGGGTATTGCTATCCAACCCCCATAATGCGTCCGCTGAGGCTAGTACGGCAACGCGTACCCCAATGCATGTGCTGACCTGCATGCATTAAGGGAACGCATGTACTAGAGATACGCTGTAGTTCCATGTTCATCGCCGGGGTGTCAGGATGAAGCAGGGAAGCCCAGGTTGAGAGGATAGGGCTGAGTGGCTACCCGAACGCACCTGCTTCCGTGAGCTCTTTCAGGAACGTCGTTGATAAGAAGAGATTCTGCATAACGGCGTATGCGGTCGTTAGTACACGTGAAGGTATCATGAGATACGGAGGCATTGGGCTAACCTCTGATCACTCGGGCACGATTCCGAAATCGTGGCTGCTGTACAGCGCGCGGCTCTCCAGCTGGCAACGGTGACTTCGCGGACGCGACTTGTACTACGTAGAGTAAGCCAAAGCGTAGATGATCCAAGGGAACTCCTCAAAGTTCTTCCCCCGAGTCTTCGCTGTCCGTCTCTTCTTCGCCCTCAGGCTCCCATACACTGTCAGCCGACGAGCGATCTCCCTGTAAACCAAGCATCTGCGCCACCGTGGTGAACTCCAGGTCGTTCGCGCATGTGGGCATAGCCATGTACGCCACCGACTCCGCGTCGCCATCCGCAGCCCAGCTCTCCTGAAGTTCATCCCAGGTGTTGTCCCCCAAGGGCGACTGGGACTTCGCCCCCCACAGGACGTAGCTCATCGCGTGTTCGACCCGCCCACCTTTCGCAAAGAACCGCCGGCCTTGCCCTCCAGCGAGCGCGCCATGGATGTTGTCGGCGGTGGGGATGCCTGCGATACCGGGCTTGCGGAGGACGACGCTGATCGCGCGGACAACCTCAGCGTAGTCTTGGTACACGCCCTTGGTGATGCCACGCCTGCGCACCGCGCGCGGGAGGTGCTCTACTGCAAATTCTTCGTCGAAGGAAGCGCCCTTGGGCGCATCCCACGCGTCCGTGTCCATTGTGTCTGCGTCTACCTCAGCACCGACTACGATGTACGTCAATCACGTCATGCCCCACTGCCCAAGAGTAAGAAGGGTGCTCACACAGAAGCCTGTAGCGCATCCTCTCCGAAAGCCACCCATCCGTGCAGCGTCCGCACGTGCAGCCCCATTTGCGGCTCGCGATGAACGTATCCTCCGAACGCGGCACGTCCTCCCCCGCCGCACGCTTGAGCAGGTACACGATCCGCAGCGCATCCCAGCTGTGGCCGTCCCACCGGCCGCGCACCCGCTGTGCCCACTCCCGCGTGCTCTGCATCTGCTGCTCGCAGAGCTCGAGGGGCGTGCGCCCGGCGATGTTGTCGCGCGCGCGGACGTGGTTCGCAACTCCGCTCGCAGCGGGGAGGGCGAGAAGTTCGCGGACGGCGGGTAGGTTGAGGACGTATGCCGCGGTGTGGAGGGGTGTGAAGCCGCGGTGGTCCTGCTGGCGGACGAGGGCCGGCTCCTGGAGGTATGCGTCGCGGACATAGCTTGCGATGCCGCTCGCGGTGTCGGCGGTACCAAAGGTTGGGAATTTGCGATGCAGTCGGTTCGATGATTCCTTGAACGTATCGCTGAGGCTCTGGACGTCGTCTTCAGGGGCCAGCATACGGGATGGGTGTGAAGGATCAGCAGTGGATGCGAGCCAGCTGGTGCGGCCGACTCTGCGGTAGTGATGCTGTGACGGAAGGCTCCTCAGTTGAGGTCGATCTATGTAGCGGGAACTCGACACGCACCTTGTGGAAGAGGGAAATGTTGTAGGTGTCCTGCCTCTCGAGCCCGCCGTCTGGTCTTGCGGCAGCTGACGGGGAAAGACATGCGAGGATGATCGTTCCTGGGGCTGCGTGGGTGGACTGCCAGTGCTCCAACTGGTGCAGGAGCCACGATGCTATGCCTTGGCCCTCGAACTACTCTCAATGTATCAGTCTTTACTGCGACGTTGAATTGAAATCGAGCGGTACCTCTTTCTCGACTGTGATCGAGAGGAGGAATACCAGACCGCCGTTGTCCAGTTCGCGCCCCCAGACGCCCGTGCCCTTCAAATACTCGTTGTCGACGAGGTCGTCCTTGATGCGGCCGAATTCGTCGAAGACCTCCGGCGTTAACTCGAACGGCTCGGCCAAGACCTTGAGGAAACGTCCCTGGCACAGGTTCCTGTGAATTTGCAGAGCGCGAAGTCGACCTAGAGTGCCCTCCGTTGGATGGATGAGGTCAATTTCCATATGCTGGAGAATTTGAGCGTGGTTCGCGTGCGCTTGTGTGGTGATCTTGGCGGTACACTGCTCTGGGAGACATAGCGGAGAGTTCATGTCGGCGGTGTGGCTAAGGAGGTGTCCGAGGCTCCGAGGAAGCGTGAATGGACCGAGCAGGACGCGAGTTGGCGTTCTATACGCTGCGGTGGTGTGGCCGACCAGGAGCAAAGCGAGGGCAGCCGGACTCCAAGCTGGCGGCGGAAGAGACAAGGAAAAGAGGAGCAACTCGTCCAAGCGAGTGCGGAGCTAGGAGCTCCCATTGTGATGAGGGATGCACTCGGATTCATCAATCGTTGCAGGAGAAAATGATACTAAGAAAGCTGAGGGGTTCAATAACGAAGGACGATTCAGGCAATGTGAACAATAGCACGTACCTCCTTCGTGACATGTAAATGATAGCTCTAGATTATGAATCCGTAGAATCATGAGACGTCAAGAGAGTATTGTCCACCTGATTAGTGGGCCCAGCGTACAGCATCCGATGGCTTGCGTTGTTAGTTCCAGCCTACGCAATCGAAGGGTCAGTTCGAGTGCGCAAAAGCTGCAGCTGGCAGAAATGACATATCGCACACTTCCGGCAATTTTGATATTCACATAGCCACGATTGGCATGTACGCCCATATGCAGCGCAAGTAGCGGCGTATGCTGAACATCTCGTGCTCAGCGGCATTGTGTCAGTACGGTTGATTTTCACTGAGCTGTACAGAGTTCGAAGTCAACGGTGTAGATGAGCGTCTATGATGAGCGTCTAGCATCCTTCACATTGCGCCGACTTCCACGACTCACTCCCATCCACGCACCCCCTTCAGCTTATATCTATCATACCACACATCCCTCTAGAGCTTAAAAATCGGATGGAGGCCATGATTTTAACTTGATCGTGGACACATTGCTAGTGTTACATGATGATGTTCATTCGCGACGGCAGGGTATCGGGCCAGTTAGGTGAGCCTACTGCTGAGTTCTCGCTCAGTAGCCAAAGCCCTTTTGCCCCTCACCCACCCCAGCCGCGATCGCGAGGTGTCTCCCAATGCTCTCTGCCATCGCAGTGCTGTCGGTAGCCACGTTGATCTACGCCGCGTCGGGTCAGCATGCCAGGGCACAGGCGAGGAAGTAGTGAGCGTACTACGCACCATGTCGAAACCCTCTTTGGCACGCTGCGCAGCCTGTGGGCCGGTCGTGCAGAACATCGCACTGGGGCACGCGCACATCAGCGGTGCGCAGAAGGCAGTGGGAGAGTATGTCAGAGATACGTACCATTTCTTGCCTTTGGCATGCGCAGACGCCAGGATGCTCTGGATGACCTTCTCGACCTCGGGATGCGGGTCGGGTGAGGGCGCTGGGAAGCCGAGCGAGAGCGACAGGTCATACGGGCCGATGAACACCCCGTCTGTGGATATCAAGCCATCCAGTCAGCTCACACTTGCATTTGTGAACGCAGATACACACCCAGGCCGTCCACGGAGAGGATCTCCTCAAGGTTCTGGACTCCAGCAGCAGTCTCAATCTGCACAAGCACGATAATGGCGTCGTTCGCTTGGGTGAGGTACTCGCTCGCGGTCGTGCCCCACGCAAGGTGCGTGAACGGGCTTCCAAACCCGCGCACGCCGCGCGGCGGGAAGCGCGAGGCCGCAACGACCGACTCGGCCTGTGCCCGCGTCGATACCTAGCGAAGGCACGAGATGGAAACGGTCAGCGCGTTGGCTGAAGAGGCAATCGAGAGTACGAACCATGGGGACGATGATGCCGCGCGCGCCCGCGTCGAGCACGTACTTGATCTGCCAGCCCGCGCTCCCGTCCGCGCATGCGCCGGTGGCGGGGATGCGCACGATCGTCGTCGGGGCATCCTTGCCGAGGCCCGCAATTGCGTGCGCACTCTCCGCGGCGCCGGGCTGGATGGAGATCGCGCCGTGCTCGCAGTCAAGGACGACCCAGGAGAGGTGCGGGGAGGCCGCCGCCGCAGTGCGCGCGGAGAGCACGCCCGGGAGCGTGATCCACGCGCCGAATGCGGGCTTGGACGCGCGGAACGCGGTGAGCAGGGGGTGGTCTAAGCTCGTCATTGAGTATGGATGATCGTCGATTCAGTGGCTGTGGGGGGGTGTATATGAGTTTCGGTGCGGTCTGGCGGTGTATTGGGCGTTCAAGGTGTTGTTGGCAATGCTCCGTACGTACCTGGACTGAATGGTACACTATGCAGCGCACTGGTCTGCGATGGTGGGAGTTGGGAGGAGATGTGCGATATGGAGATCGTCGATGTTCATGAGCCGCGGCGCACAAGCTCTTCCTCTCACGGGACCGCGGTTTGCGGGGAGCCGACAGAGTTGCATGGGCACATCATGTGTCTATGCACCCTCCCAGTTTAGTGCGTCAGGGTGCGCGACATGAGATCACATACCTTCGCGAAGGGTAGCACTCGGCCCGGATGAAGCGGCGACACCACTGGCAGAAATCAGAGATCAGTACTCAGTCGATCAGTGTCATGACGAGTGCAGTGTATTCACGAGCAGAGGTGATACACTGCGGAGCGCGGGGCTCGCTGGAATTATGCCAAAGATAGCTGTTCTTCAGCGGGCTCAGGCCCAGGGGACATTTCGTGCATGGTGAACGAGTGGATGCCACACGGCCGAGCTGCGCAACTGAGTTATAAACAAGAAGTGAACAAAACTGAGATACGTCTATGTGCCCTACTGCCATACATGCTAACCCGTGCCCGCGCTGCTGGCAGGCGTGTATTCCCCCGCAGCCAACGCGGCCACCCTTGTGCGCCCGGCACGCTTGAACGGTCCACGTTGTCACCAAGGGCGACCCCGCGTTCGAAACGTCCCGAGTCGCGCGCCTCAGCAACCGCGGTACGTCCGATTCAGAGCGTACGCCAAGAAGCCGCAGGATGTCCTCATCCATGATCAAGCGGCAGTGGTTACATGGGCGATGGACGGGTGCACTATAGACATCAAGCAGTGTGGCGGACCCTACACAGGCGGCCATGACATGTCAGCATTGCCCCACCACCATCATCCTGGACGTACACACACCCGCTCGCGAGAGGCGCCCCACCGAACCCGCCGTCCTCAGCGGTACCGGTAGTCGTCGTCGAGCGTGTCCAGCTCGAGGTCCATGTAGGACATGGCGACGTGGTTCTCGCGCGCGCGCGGATCGAACGCGATGCCGCTGCGCGGCCGGTACTCGTCGAAGCTCACGTCCGTCTGCTTCGCGGCGACCTTGCGCAGGTTCAGGAGGACGCGGCTGCAGAGCGTGCTGTGGATCACCCGGAGCGGCCTGTAAAGAGCGCGGGATGGCGTATTAGCGGCCTGCTCGCGACGCAGGTAAAGAGGAACGCACATCTGGATGACGGATGAAGCTGCTTTCTGTATGTGCGTTAGATGAAGAGTCAAAGCGCATGTGATGGAGGGACGTACGGGGGCGAGCAGCATGAAGCACAGGTTCGCAATCGAGAACACCAGTAGGACGACGTAGTAGAGTGATCCTGTAATGCGAGATGAGTACAGGCCATAGTGTGTTGAGAGTACAAACACTCCATACCGTCGCGATACATGGTGCGCACCAGCGGCGACCGATGGGTCTTGTCCGCTGTCGTCAAGACGTCAGTTGGCATCGCATTTCTCGGCGCTGAGATTACATACATGATGTCTGCCGCATTTTGTAAAACGTCAACAGCACGACGACTGAGTTGACAACGTAAGTACTCTGGAAGCTGCCAACATATTGCCAGCATGGTCGTACTCACCGGTTTCCGATATGATCAGACACATGTACAGTACCCAGACAGGTCTGTCCTCTATTGTGGGCAGGCATCCGCCGATGATCCGCAGAGTCTCCGCGGGCGGATCTATAAGAATGCCCATAAGGGTCGGTAAGCGACCTTTCCATGACGCTCGATGAGATGTCCTATGGCTTACAGACCAGCCCGATGATAAACGAGTGGCATACGATGATGGAGGGAATCTGGCGAAACGCTGGTGAGCAAGACAATATCGCACTTGAGGTGGCGTAGAGACGAGACTCACAAGGATGCCGAGGCCAGCCGCGACCATTATTGAAGTAACGACGAAAGAAAAGTCATACAACGCCATGGTTCGCGCCATCAGGATGGCTAGTACAAATGTGAGTGCGGTCGCTAGCAAGGATGAATAGAGAACGAGCATACCTTCGGAGGCAAGGGATCCGGTGACGTAGGAAGCTGTATCGTCCCCTGCGTGGTTAGGGCCCGCCTTGTCATGGAATGCATGGATCCTTACAGGCCAGTATAATGAACTGGATCTCGCACGCCTGGTTCTGTCAGTTTTGAGGCAAACGAGAGTCAAGAAGATTACGAACTTTGGGATCCCTCGTGAACAGCCCCACTGTATACAGGTCGTCAGCGTGGCCCCACTCGTTTAGCCTCGCAACAGAGCGAGAAGACGCACACGTTACGTTCAACGTCGCGTCCACCACAGGAGAATACCGGTTGAGGAAGAAGATAGCCTTCATGACACTCCAGCGCGACGGCCAGATGTATCTAACCTAGAGATCATGCCAAAGCACCGGTAAGCGGTATGTCATAGCGACTATATAGCGAGATGGTACGCACCTCATCTTCGAATGTCGCAAGAAGCTCAAGCCACTTGGGGTATAACTGAGATCATGGCATATATCTAGTGTATCGCAAGGCGTACCACAAGTGTGAACGACAGCACTACAGTTCAGACCGCAACCGCATGTCTGTTAGCCTTGACTCGGTTTAGGGTATTGAGACAAGACCAACCTCCACCGTACTGTCATAACACATGAGTAAATCGCATGAATCTCGCGATCGAGCTAGTCCCAAACCGACGCACCTTCACCAAGTCCAGTAACGGGAGGTTGTGCTCGAGATCATCCAGCACCCACGACATGCAGCGCAACGACCCGGTCTTCTTGAGGATGCGCGAAGTACACAGCTGACCTGCTATGGCATGCACCTATGTGGAAGGAGGATGGAGGGGATGGAGGGGGCACAGGACGCATCGCCCTCCGCGCAAACGGGTCACTGCGTTTTGTGGTACGGCATACCGCTCGGTGCCCCGCTTGGGAGGTGCAGGGTCGCCCCCTCATGGACATTCTCCCCGTCGCACTCGGGAATCATGATCCCGCTCATTGCTCCGCTGACGGCCCCACGGCCCAGCCGCGCAAGGGCGCTGATGGCGGTCGCGAATGAATATCATCAGACGCCGCGCCATTCGTATTCGGAGTGGGCACCTTCTGTCGGGATTGCGGGGGCCGCCGTATCAGAGTGGCGGGCGTACGTATGAGACACGGAAGCGAATGCCTACCCAACACCCGCTGCCACTGCTAGCCGCGAAGCCTCCGCTGTCAGCCAGGTCAGGCGTCCATGTCGGCCGCCAATGTCGCTGCCCCGGAGCACCGCTAAAACTCGAAATCAATTGATATCATGGCGGTGCAATGCACGTCGACTGAGTCCGCGGGCCGCCGCCCGCCCATGGTCTGGCCCTCTAATGTGGGCTTCTCCTCGGGTCCAACTGTCACGACAGCATGCGCAGACGCGATCGCTTGCAAGTTGGAGTAATTCAGCAAAGCGTCGCGCTCACGACTGCTTCAGTAGCACGCCAATGCGTAGACAGGCTTCCAGTACCTGGTAGTTAGCGGCGGCCTATACCGTACGTCTCATCCGATCCTCGGGCAGACGTGCCACGACCCGATGGCCCTGGTTGTGCGAGACATGACGAAGACTGTTGTCAGTGCGGAAGGGGAGGAAATCTGATTACTGAATGCCCCCTCGATCAGCTGGTTTCACCCGCGGCCTCATGCACAAAACTTACCTGCGCCAGTCAAGTTCTTGCAATGTGGCCAGTCGTTCCGCGGGTGCTTGTGAGCTGCGTTCAACCCATGGAACCTGTGCGCCCATGGTTGGAAAATTCAGGCGAATGCTGCGGAGCGGGTGAGCGTTGAGCTCAACACTGCTGATATCTGACCATTCTGGCAGAAAATGGTGCGTTCGTACGAGTGTCAATCGGCTTGCCAGTGCGAGCACACACCCGTGTACGTTGCGTACATCCAAATGTCGTGTCGGAACCATGATGGTTTAATTTTGAATTTGAAAGCACGCCACGAAGTCCCACACCACGTGGCAGTTTCGGTCATCGCCGACGGCCGTGGACTTCAGTGGGGGCATCAGTGACAGGAGTCGGAACATCTGCACGCTGGGCTGGAAATTCAGGCCTGTATGCCCAGGAACACCTTCGAGTTCTCCCGGAGCGGTGCATATTCATTGTCATAGGCCTTCTCCTACTGAGGAGCAGGAGATGCATCAGTCACCGTGCATGTAAGGGTCATCAACGTGATGCTTCTCTGCTCCCTTCAACTTGAAGGTGCAGGTTCACTGAAGCATTGGGCGCAACCCGGGAGCTCTGGTCCTCTGGAACAGGCCGCCGCCCCGCTGCATTGCTGCAGGGTCGTTCTGCATAGCGTCAAATCATTATCACTGTCAGCTCAAAAATCCGTGTCGTAGACACGGGTATCTGCTAGTAATGATGATACATTGCCTGGTGCGTCTTTCCTCTCGCTCACCCGTCCAATCTGCATGCATGCCATTATATCATCCACCTCCCTCCCTCCTCATGGACCAACCCGCCTACGATCACCCACACACCACGGCTACTCGACGTCGTCGTCCACCTCGACCCAGTTTCCCCGCGCGTCGAGCCGGACGTCAAAGTCCCACTTCTGGTCGTCCATCCAGTGGTCCTTGAGGAACGGGTCGTACCACTTGATGTGATACTCGCCGTCCGCGTCCATTCTATAACCTGCGACGCGCGGGTCCGGGCCGAGGTACTCGTGTCTGTGGAGGCGTGTGCGGGGTAGCAGGTGTGGATCGTAGGTCCGGGTACAACGCGCAGGCGGTAGACGAGCGGGCGACAAGGATGCAAACACAGGTAGAGGGAACATGGTTGGCATGATTCCGCATGAGCGACGCAGTCCCTCGCGCGCGCGTGCATATGCGGGGGTGGGCGTACACAGAGCAGGAGGGGGCAGCGCGCTCAACTCGGACGATGCCTCCACGACGCAGGAACGCGCAAACGTGCTCACCTCTTCGCCATGACCGACTCCCCCGACACATAGTTCGGCCACTCCTCCCTCGCCCTCTTCTCCTTCTCGCTCTCCCTCCCTCCCCCCGCCCCCGCGCCCTTGCACCGGCCACGCGGTCACGCGGCGCACACCCGCGAGCTCCTTGAGCGCGTCGCCGCGCGGTTTTGCCGGGGCGGCGGGCTTGGGTTTTGGTGCGGGTGCGGGTGGGAGGACGGCGTCTTGGGGCTCGGGTTTGGGGACGACGGCCATGGTGTTGGGTGGGTGAGTTAAAAGCTTTTTTGTAGAGAGGGTATTCGTTCGAGTCGGGTTTTTGTGCGGCCGCAGAAGGTCTCTGGAGCGAGTTGAGTAGAACGGGAGGGAGTCGGCGGTCGCGCGAGCAAAAATTCTGCGTCGGGGACGTGGCCCGATATGGCGGTTTTGATGCCATATCGGGCACCGTCACGATCGCATATCCCGCCGGTCCGCCTCCGAGAAACACGGGATCGCAAGCTCGGAGGCGGCGTGTTTGCGGAGCGCACGAGTGGCGCACGCTGAACAGGAAACACCGGACAGACCGGCGGACCCGGTGGCCAGCGACGCTGCATCTGTTACGACCGTCAAATGCGTGTCATTCAATGCTAGATGGATGCACACGACATGCTCGGTACGTCTTGTTTGACTGCCAACTTGAAGTGGGAACCTGACGTCGGCGGTGGCACGACTTGAAGGTGGCTCGGTTGTTGATATGTTGTTTCTGGCGGATGCGTGCGATTGCTTCGAACACATGAGAACGGGGCAGTTGGCAGTTGCAAACACATAGCATTATATCAGCCTGCTCCCAGTGCTACAAGTACTCCGAGGGCGGAGGTCAGCACAGTGCGGAGACTGTCGGGAGACGGGAGGCCGGATAGGGACAACTCGTATCGCGTCCAGAGCGGCCGCGCCTATGGCTGTGTCGTCCGAAGAGGATGTCGGACGCGAGGAGGGGAGCCCCAGAGAGACCAAGCACAGAGTAACTCGGTATGGACGAGGAAAGCCCGCTCGTCCTCGCGATATTTGCAAGGCAGATAAGTGGTGCGCCACAGGGACGGCTAGCTCGCCGCGTAGGAAGTCCGAGTCGCAGCCCCGGCGGGCCCGCTGATAAACGACCGGGACGAGCCGCGACGGCGAGATAAGATGGCGGGGTCGAGACAGGAGGCCCAAGAAAGTGCGAGCGGGCTCTTGCCAGTGTCCTCTGACGTCGCCTGGGTTTTTTTTCATGACCGAGACGCTGCGCTGCGGCTATCTTAGTACGGGCGCGCACCTCAAATGGGGTCGAGATTCTCTTGGCGGATCCTGCCCTCTCAGGCGTGCCTCATTCATATTCGCCGAGGTGCGTTGGCACCTAAGGTTGAGGAAGCTGGGGCAGAAGAAGCGTGGCTGAGAGAAAAAGCCCACCAAAGCGACCACACGCATGGCTGCAGCACGCTGGCGGACGGAGGAGGGTGTATGAGTCGATATTCCTCCGTTCGGCAGAGTCAGGTACCCGGGAATGACATGTCTGCGCAAGAGATATATTGACCGGGACCTGGGGATAGCGGTTGAGTCGGCTGTTGTCTAGTGGGCGTCGCAGGCGATGCGGGGGCGCAGGCTGACATGTGTGTGTATCGTAACCGACGTGCGCCACCAGGAGGATGAGAGGAAGAGGAGGTGGCGGCCGCGAAAGGATCGAACTTCACGCTATCTGGCCGCTACTATATACAGCGCAGCGAGCAGGGCGACTCGACGGAGGCATCAGGCACCTGCGACGCTCCTTATCAGGCAATCCAAGTTCGGCGATCGGGCTGTTGGGATCGCGTCCTTATCGCACAGCTTCCCCGCGCGACAGGCGCTGCAACAACCGCATCCACGCACACACAGATAACCTCGGACGCCCCGCTGTCCGCCGCTGCCTCTGCGCCCCACCCTCGCACAGATGCTGGAGACCGGGCGTGCTGGCGCAGGCGGTCGCGGGCAGTGCGTTGCGACCGCGAGTGACTGCGAGAAGGCGATAGAGTTGGGCGAGGACGGGCTTGGCTGCGTGGAGAGGCGGATATGGGCGAAATCTGGGAGAGCGGGGACGATAAACTGGGGGGCTGTGATTGGCCGATAAGGGGAGCGCGTCCCCGCGCTGTCAGACGCGAGTGCAAACAGCTGTCCGAGCTCTGCGGAGGCGCCTGGCTGCGTCTGCGCCTGCTCGGAGGGGGACCGGGGCTGGCAGGGTCGAAGATAGATACATATATGCTACCATGGCCGCCCTTATCGCCCCGCTCTTCTCGCTAGCCGCCCCTTTCCGTCCTTCGACAGAAGGCTCCTTCTTCCCGCCCTCTTCGTCGTCTCCGACACCGACGCCGCACCCGACAGACCCACTCAACAGCGCACCACACAGCGGAGAGTAGCCATGGTCAACGTCACCTACGATGCGGGTGAGTGTCCGGTATTCTCGTCGTCGTGTGCGCAGTCGCTGACGACCGTTCAGAGGGCTCAATTACGTGGTTCGACCCCGACTCGTCGACCACCTGGGTCTACAACCCCGGAGACTTGGCTTGGGTGCTCGCGTCGACAGCCTTGGTATGGCTGATGATTCCCGGCGTCGGCTTCTTCTACTCTGGCTTGTTGCGGCGGAAGAATGCGCTCTCGATGATCTGGGCCTCCATGATGACTCTCGCAGTCGTGTCTTTCCAAGTACGTCCATATATGCTATCTGACGGACTCGAAACTGACGTAGGACTGCGCAGTGGTTCTTCTGGGGGTGAGCAACTCAACGGCCTGGACTGGGGACTCCCGTGCTGATTCTATGACGCTTCAGTTACTCGTTAGCGTTCAGCGACACCGCCAGCGCATATATCGGAGACCTCCGTAAGTCTACTAGCATGCGCTATAGGGATGCTACTAACGGATGCTTTGCTCCCTGTAGGGTACTTCGGTCTCAAGGGCGTCCTTGAGAAACCCTCCATCGGCAGCAACAAGGTCCCCGCACTCATTTACTGCGTCTTCCAGCTTATGTTTGCAGCCATCACGTACGTTGTCCATCCTCTCATAGCCTGTCGCACAAAGATAGGCCACATCGCAACACCGGTGCTCAGAGTATTGCGGGCTCAGAGAGAGATCGCTCTCCTCATAGTAGCCGTAAACTCAGTCGCTCTTCTCTCGAGGCTCGATACGTCTGAGCATACTTCTTTGTGGTGGTCTATCGTTTGCTTTGCGGCCTGCTGCAACCCGTCTTCATTCGCTTACACCACTCGCCAGACCTATGCTTGCTATTGGCGCCATCGCCGAGCGCGGCCGGCTAGGGCCCATCATGGTCTTCGTCTTCATCTGGTCGACAATCGTCTACGACCCGATCGCGTGCTGGACGTGGAACGTCAACGGCTGGTCGTACAAGCTCGGCGGCCTCGACTTCGCCGGCGGCACGCCTGTGCACATCTCGTCCGGTACCGCCGCCCTCGCGATTTCCGTCTACCTCGGCAAGCGCCGTGGGTACGGGACCGAGCGCCTCGCGTACAAGCCGCACAACACGACGTACGTCGTGCTCGGCACGGTATTCCTCTGGTTCGGCTGGTTCGGGTTCAACGGCGGTTCCGCGCTCGCGGCGAATCTGCGCGCCGTGCAGGCGTGCATCGTCACGAACCTCGCGGCGAGCGTTGGCGGCATGACCTGGATGCTCTGGGACTACCGTCTTGAGCGCAAGTGGTCGGCGGTCGGCTTCTGCTCAGGCGCCATTGCCGGACTCGTCGCTATCACGCCTGCATCTGGCTACGTCGGTTCTCGTACGTGCTCTCGTTCCGTATGTAGCACTCATCCATCTAACATTTTTGAACGCAGCCGCCGCCGTTCTGTTTGGATTCATGGCCGGCACGTTATGCAACTTCGCGACGCAACTCAAGTTCGTCTTCGGCTACGATGATTGTCTCGATGTGCGTCTTCTCTGCTTCGCCTTCTCCGAGTTATACTTATGTCGCGTTCCGTAGATCTTCGCGTCGCACGCGATCGGCGGTGTCATCGGCAACGTCCTCACCGGACTCTTCGCCCAGGCGAGCGTCGCCGGCTTCGACGGCGGCCTCGCACCCATCCCCGGCGGCTGGCTCGACCACCACTACATCCAGCTCGGCTACCAGATCGCCGACTCCGTCGCCGGCATGAGCTACTCCTTCGTTATGACTGTACGCCCGCTCCCCTTTCGCTTATCCGCATTCCCACTGACAACGCGAGCAGTCAATCATCCTCTGGATCATGCACTTCATCCCCGGCATGCGTCTGCGCGCGACCGAGGAGGCGGAGATCCTCGGCATCGACGACGCGGAGATGGGCGAGTTCGCGTACGACTACGTCGGGATCGACCTCGGCGCGGGGCACGAGTTCCACGACGACACGCACTCGCACGGCGCGCTGCCCGCGACGACGGGTGGCCGCGAGCCTCAACACCATCCGCACGTCATGCACAAGGCGCACGACGGGAGCAGCGTGGAGGGTTCCGACGTCGAGAAGCGCGAGGTGCCTGTCGCGTGAGCAGGACGTCTCGTCCGGTGAAGCTGGCTGTGGATCTTGGGGTTAGAAGTACAACTAATATGATACGTAGTGCACGTTCGTCTTTTGTTTTCCTATATTCATCCTACCTGTCGTGGCGTGCGTGCTCACGCCGACGCATCACTACGTAGGTTCGACCACTACCCGCGTGCACATCACTAGTAGTAGATTGCCCACTCTACGTACCCTGTCTTTCCGTTTGTTTTTTGATGCACGACTCGGACTTCGAGTCGGATGTACCCATTGTACGAAGTATACTCGATGGATGTTGTTCGGAAGTGCATTCTTGGGATCGTCTACAGACAAGGTGATTAGGGCCTGATGAAGTCGTACAGCGTGCGATTCGAACGACTACCAATGCGAGAGTCTGAGGGAGCAGGCAGGGATCCCGCCGGTTGATGATGCATGTCTTGGTGTCCTGTAAGTAGTACGATATAGACACAACACACCATCTACCTTGCACTTGCAGCAGCCTCCGTGGCTGCGCCTCAACGCAAGACCCACCCGTCCTTCCCTCGGGGCTGCGCATCAGAGTGGTATCCAGTAGTACATGTATTCGCTACACGAAGTACACGCAGTCCGTATATACCACCTCCACACTCTATCTCACATCCACCCCACCCCAGGGCCACAACACGACTCCGCGTGCCCGCGCGCGGCGCCGCAGCGCAGCCAACAGAAAGCCCACGCATGCGACGCTACGACCCCGCCCTCCGCTCCTTGTCCCGATCGAGACTCAGCTTCCACGACGGCGGCGCGACCCACGACGAGCTGCCCGGGGAGCGAGCGCGTGTGGTCGGGCTCGTCGCGCGCGCGCGCGTCGTCCGCCGTGCGCGGGCGGCGCTTCCCCAACAGCTTCGGGAGCGCGTTCGCGCCGCCGAGCGACGCGGTCAGCGACGGCTTCTTCGCGAGCTCGCCGCGGGCCTCCGCGTCAGCGTCCCGGTCCGCGTCGCCGCTCGTGCTGCGCTTGAACTCGGCGAGCGGGTGCCCGTCACCGGCGTGGTGCTGCTCGGAGCGGTCGTCGTCGTATGGGTCCTCGTCGTCGTTGTACAGGCCGTACTCGTCCTCGTGCCCCGCGCGCTCGAACGTGATGATCGGCGCGCCGAGGTTGCCGATGATGCTGGACTCGAACGTCTTCGCGGCGGACATCTCGTGCGCCGCGGTGAGCTGGTACGACTCCGAGTACGTGCTCCGTGCGCCGCCGTACCCGCGCCCGCCGCCCGAGGAGCCGCGCATGACGGGCCCGCGCCGAAGGACTTCGGAGCGCAGGTTCAGCATGAGCCGCGAGACCATCAGGCTCGTAATCCTGAGTTGGATGGAGTGAGCAACTGTGGGAAGATGAGAGCGCCTGTGGGCTTACAGGGTGCTGAAAGAGGCGTTGATGACCTTCAGGTCGGGCTGCTTGAATAGTTAGCACGGTACGCCGCGCATCAGCCACCCAAACCCGGACGCGGTCACAGGACCGCTACTTACCGTAGCAAACTAGAAAGGAGGAGCAATCAGCCTCGATGCACGACAAGGGCGGGGAAAAAGCGGACGTACAATGAAGATTAGGACGGTGACGAGATTGGACACGAAGATCGCCGCGAAGTACATGATGCCTGCGGGGGATCCGCGCGATTAACGTTTGTGCGCCCCGAGAAGGAAACGGGGACGCTACGTCGGGAGACGTGCACACCATTGCACTAACGCAACGAGTTGCGTCCCCCTCCGGAGAAAGTAGGGAGTACGCACCATCGCGCATGATGACCGTGATGAGGGAGAGCGCCTCGCCGATGAGCGTGCGCCTGTAAAGCTGGATTGTGCGGTACAGCGTCGCGAAGAACACGACCGAGTCTACCCAAGCCAAGCGCAAGACCACGCCCCGTGTCAGCACGCGTGTGAACGCCAGAGCGGGCGCGGGCGACGTTACCAAAGACGAGCTCCGCTACCCAGGTGTAGATGATGCGGTCGCCCCTGCATGGGAGGAGACAAACAGGGGTCTGTCAGCGCGTGCCGACGGCAGGGGACGTGGGGAATGCGCCCGAGGCGCGCTAGGCCGCGCCCGCGGGACTGGTACTCACGGTGAGGATCGCCCGGTGAGGATGCAGCCGACGAACCCTGACGACGGATCGCACCGTGAGTGGCGACGGAGAGAAAGGGGCAGGCACCGCGGGCTGTGGGTCCATACCTGGTGGGAGAACGAGCATAGTGCCGTCCGTGAATGCCCACTGTTGTGAACGGGAGGTCAGCAGTGTTGCGACGCGGGTGAAGTCGGAGAGGAACGTACGATCTTGACGGCAAGCTCTACGACGAGCAGAGTGCCAAAGCCATAGAGGATCACATTCCTCTTGGAGTAAATAGAGTATAGTCGTAGAATAAAGATGACTGCACTGTGCGTCAGTTGAAGCAGACATCCGTACGAGCGGGACTACGCACGTCCGACAGCAGTGGAGGTGAAAATCTTGAGGACTTCGGGATACAGGACGTAGCGTTGACATGTAGCCTTGGACCATGAAGGATCGTGGAAGGCTGTGCAGACCGACGGCGCAAGGCACCGACGGACGTTAGTGCCGGCGGGGACGACGGAAGCGAGGGCGCATTACGTACAAACGATAATAACGATGTATCCCAGCGGGGAGAGGTAGCGGTTCTAGTGCCGATCGCCACAGTCGTTAGCCTTTAGCGCGAGCAGCCTCGGGTCGGGTACAGAGGAGCAGGTACTGACGAGGAACCAAAGGACGGTGGCACCGGTGAAGCGCTGCTTCCAAATCTTCTCGACCTCGTCGCCAAAGGTGATCGCAATGTCGTAGAACAGCATGACTAGAGCATGCGCGCACCGTCAGTACGCGAGCACCACCATGTCTCGGACGCGCAGAGCGCGACGAATGCGAAGACGCACCGCAGGAAGCCAGAGAGAACATCTTGGCGGCCAACCTGCGGAGGGGACAGGGCGATCAGCGATTGAGTTGGTGCGTTGCGGGGATACCGCGCGGCGGCGCAGCGGAGGACGTCGATCCCGCATTGCTCGACGGGCGAGAAAGTAGGCTATTCGGCAGGCTGCGGCACTCACAGGTGTTCGGCCGTGGTCGCGAGCGGCTCGGGGGACATGGCTGCTGCTGTACACGGCGGGCGTCCCGGCCTCGAGGGGGAAGAGAGGGCTTATAAGGGACGGCGTCGGTGCCTAGAGCAGGACGAGCAGGAGCGGAGAACGAAGAAAGGAGCGGGCAGGCGGGGGGAGGAAGAGAGGGTAGGTGGGGACGGCGTGAGTGCGAACCCTGCTTGAAGGGCGGAGGCAGGGAGACGACCCGAGCGGGCTGGGAGCATTCCACGGCGGTGCTAATTGAGGGCGGCGGGGAAGATGTTAACGCATTTTGTCGGGGATAATTCTTGGCTGCAAACGGTTAATCTGACGCGGCCACGCCGCCTCCTCTGATTCCTGCGAACACCAGCGCAACCACAGAACGCGCACACGCCCTCACGTGCGCGCGCCCCTGGCAGGAGCCGCCCGCGACGGAAGGCTTCTGCCCAGCCCGCTGACCTCGCCGGGCTCCCATCAGCCACCCCAGTTTGTTTCATTCAGTCCCCATCAGCCCTGCGTCCGTTCTGTGCTCATCCTCCCACAGCCCGCGCGCGCCCGCATTCATCACTGACGTCCGTGCAGTGCCCCGCGAGCGCCCGCGGGACCGTATTATGCACCTCCTATCGGCTGTCTCAACGCTGTTTGGCTCGTGAAATGCGATCGCAACTCACCGTGCGCCTCCCCCAATCGCAGCGGACGCCTCCAAATCCAGCAAAACTCAAGGAGGCACACAGGCCCACAGGGCGCGCGCCACCATGGCTCTACGTTCATCACCTCCCCCAGGCGCTCAAATTCCGTCCTGACGCCTCGGATGCAGATGACGAGCGGACCCGGCCCGCCGGCCAGGTGCAGCACGTCCATCTGGCATCGCAGATCCAGGCCTGCGCACACCTCCGCCCCCGTCTTCGTCTTCGCGATTAAAATCTGCGCTCAGCTGCGGACATGAGCACGAGCAATCGCCGCACCCGCCGCAGCGTCGAACGTTCGGCCACTGGCAGCCTGTCGCGCCCAGCACCTCCCCGCTGTTCTCGCGACATCCGGAATTGTTGGCGGGTTACGACAGCGCCGCCCCCGGACACATCTTTGCATACATACTTCCTGCCTAGGCGCGACGTACGGGTCGGCGTCCCCGGCTAGAAGGCCGGCGCGCTGAAAGCTCGAAGACGTGCGCTCTGCGCTCTCGCCGGTTTGTACAGTCATACAAGAACTCGGCAGCAGACCCGCGCGAGCTTCCAAGACGCGATGGAGAGGAAAATGCGCAATGCCGGGCGGCGGGCGAAGGAAGAGGTGCGCCGTGATTTGGAGCGCGTTCCGCGGTGGGAGGATCGGGCGGCGGGCGAGCGTTCTGCAGCGATAGCGTTCAGGAACGCTCGCTCCCGGCAGGCCTCGAGGAGAGATGTGAGATCAAGCTTGCGGATGGCAACAGGAGCAAGTGCACTGTGGGAGATGATGGTCGTGATTGAGAGCATGCGTCCAGCGGCTCCGGGCAAAGATAGCGTTCAGTTGTTGCAGAATCGCTGCACAACGGAGCACATCAGATCCGACTCGGGAGGACGCAGCGGGGTGGAACACGCGCTAGCAGTAGGAAATATATCAGAAGAGGCTGTCCCAGTTGGATAATCCTCGCAAAGTTGTCCAGAGGTTGTCGTTCAAATCGATGCGAGGTTGAGTATAGGATCACGTGCGCGACGCGTCGACGATCGAGGACGCGTTTGCGGTCAGCCACCCGCGTCGGGGCAGGCTAGCGACTCTTGCAAGCCTCTGGCACTACCGTCAGCCGCGATGGGCAGCGCATACAAGGCAGCCTCCAGGGGCGAGAGGACGAGATTCTCCTCTTGCCCTCCTACCCCGAGCCCATAACACTTCCGCTCCTTCACCCTCCCAGCAACAGGCCTTCAAGATGGTCGAATACCACCTCGGACTTACCCCAGGTACATTTCCTCAGATCTGTTCGCGCTGGACCATGTGTGCTCACATGCTTGTGCGCAGGCGTCATCGTCGGCCTCATCCTCGTCCTCCTCGTTCTCACCGCGATGCTCGTCTCGACCATCTTCGTCGTCTGGCGTTCTCGCCCCGCCGCTCTCGCACGCGCCCAGCAGAAACACCTCGAAGCGCGGCAAAAGGCCGACGACCTCGAGCGTGGCGCGGGCACTACCGACAAGTCCCGCGCTTCCAGCGAGCTCCCCGTGGGCATCCTCAAGAAGACCCGGGCCGACGGCGTCGACGGGGAGCACCCGGACCACGAGTCGCAGTCCGACGCGAGCGTCGACGGCTCGCCAAACCTGGACTCGCCAGACCTGCAGACGCCGCACCTCGGGCACGGGTCCGCGGTGAACGTGATCATCGCGACGGACGGCGCGGGGGGGGGGGGGGGGGGCCGCGCTCAAGGGCGAGCGCCGCGTGCGCTTCGAGACGCTCGCGGGCACGCAGGGCGAGAACGAGTCCGTGTGGTGGTTCATCTGAGCTCCGCTCTCGGCAAGGGTGCTGGCGGGAGCGGCGGTGGGGTCGCACGCGGTGTATGCTGGCGATGTATGCTTGTCTGGCGGCATTCGGCATTCGGCTCCTTCGTGAATTCAGGCGATTTTCTTTCCCTCTGCACGTGTGTCATGCATGCTTCGCCTTCGAGAATGTGTGAGCATAAGTGGGTCGTGAAGCGTTGAAGCACGGAGAGGCCCGAGTAGTACGAAACCACCTGCATGCGTCCGTCCGCTCGGCGATCTACGCTCCGCTTCATGCATCAGCCTTGTTCCCTCCAATCGCGCTCTCCTGTCGGCCATGCACACGTACGACGCCGATCCGGGGAGCGAGAAAAAAATAACGCACTGTCATTGTCAAGCACGCCTCGAGGCTACGAGCGCATCCGAGAGCCTGTTCACTCGCCGATCACGTACGTGCACCCCGTCTTTCCCATCCACACCTCGTGTACCTTGCCGGCGGGGACGTCGATGCGCGCGCCAGGCCCGAACGTCTCCTTCTTGCTCGGGTCGTCGTCCGGGTAGCGCACGGTGAACTCCCCGGAGAGGATGAGGTGCGTCGTGAGGCCGCCGTGCTTGTGCGGTGGGTAGTGTGCGTTCCTGAGGCGGGCCAGACCCGATGTTGGTACGTTCGAACGAAGCAGGAGGGGTTCCATCGAGGGGCCGAGAGGCGTGCGCGAGGGGCGCGAGAGGTTGTCAGGCGGCAGTTGCAGTTCGGCAAGCGGCAGAAGGAGGAAAGTTCGTGTTAAGCTTTCGCGTTCACACCGCATAGATAGGGGTGTAGACTCGAAAAAGGGGCGGGAATGGAGGGAAGAAATGGAGTAAGTCGGATGCGAAGATACTCACGGGCCATCCGTCCATGTGTAGACGGTCGGGAAGCCCCAGGAGCGGACTTGGGCCTCGGCATCTTGTCGAGAGAGCGAAGACATAGTTGGTCTGGTGCTGATTGTGGTTCTACCGCGAAGGGTTCTCCTCGGGGAGCTACAGAGAGGTAGATAGACAGATGTCGCAGGGTTGAGTCGTTGGCCAGTGTGTAGGGAGGCTACTGGCAAAGGGGGGCAAGGGGAGAAGCAAGTTCAAGCAGATCGTCATGCGCGCCGCGAGGAGGCCCCACTGTGGCAGAATGTTCCCGAGAGCCTAGTAAGCAGCATCCTGGAAGTCAATTCACCCAGTTGAAGCAACACCAGAGCTTGGCGGAGCTGAGCGTTCCAAGCAAGCTAGACAGACAGACAGCTGATGGCAGAGATGCAGTTCGATGGTCTTCAGCGAACAGAACGGAGCATCGTGTCGGTCAACTCGAGAGGATGTGGGCGCCAATTCTTCGCCGCTGCGAGAGTGTGACGCCTGTCACGCTGGCCGATCGTCACACCAAAATTCAGCAAGCGCCCGTTGCTGCAACTGCACCTGCCTGCGCTCGACGCCCGTCCTCGCTGCCACCGTCGGCTTGTCTGGTCTGCTGCTCGGCCAAACATGGGTCTCTCCGGCCGTAAAACTAAGCAGCGCATCCCCAACGATCCGCGCAACCTTGCATGGGCAAACGGTGCACCTCGACCCTTCTCACACTCTCCCAATTCCACCTGACAAGGGTCTCTACTCCCGCCTACAGATGCAACCAAGTTCGGTGCAGCGTACCTCGCCAAGTTCGGCTGGGACTCCTCGCAGGGCCTCGGCGTGTCCGGGGACGGGCGCACGAAGGCGATCTCCGTGACGCAGAAGCTCGACATGCTCGGGATTGGCGCGGACCACCGTAACAGCGCGGAGGGGCTCGCGTGGAAGCAGAACAAGGACTTTGAGAACCTGCTCAAGCGCCTGAACGCTGCGAACGGCGCCGCACCCAATGAGGAAGAGGTCGCGATGAAGGTGGACGGCTTCATCCGTGCGGGGCCTGGGGCGGGCGCGGAGACCGTCGAGGCGGAGGCGAGCTCGGCGTCCGAGGACGAGGATAAAAAGTCGAAGAAGAAGCGCAAGAAGGAGGCGCACGAGGATGGCGAGAGGAAGAAGAAGAAACATAAGAAGAGCAAGTCCTCTGACGACCACTCCGATGGTGAGGTCGAGTCGAAGAAGGACAAGAAGAAAAAGAAAAAGCAGGAAACCTCAGAGGAGTCTACACCAGCATCCTCCTCGAAGAGCGAGGTAGCAGTTGCACCGGTTGCTCAAGCTCCTGCTCCTCCCCGGGCCAAAGCGTGAGTCTCGTTTCGATATATGCCATACGCGAACTCTAGGATGTGCGATAATGCTGCAAAGCCGCACACTGTCGCCTGCCATACGTTACTAACAACACCCGTAGACCCCGTCTCCACCGCGCCCGCCACATGGCCTCCAAGAACCTCGCCTCAAAATCCGCCTCCGCCATCGCTGAGATCCTCGGCATCGCGCCCGACCCCAGCACATCCACATCCACCGCCGCCTCCGGCTCCGCGACGCCCTACTCGTTCTCCTCCACGCCCTTCCCCGCGACGCCGTACGAGCCCGGGCCCAGCACGTCCGCCTCGCCCACGCCCGGCCCCGGCGCAGAGCCGGAGCTGAAGCTGCAGGAGCTGAGCGTGTCGAGCAAGAGCGTCATGGACTACTTCAAGGAGAAGCTCGCCGCGAAGAGCAACGCGGCCTCATCGGGCGGCGCATCCCCCGCCTCCCCCGCGACGCCCAAGGAGGAGCAAGCGGAGGAGTTGGACGACTACGCGGAACGCCCGCGGTTCGGGCTGGGCGCGTCGCGCCTGCGCGTGGAGACCAAGGTCGAAGTCGACGTCGAGGAGGCGCAGGAGATGCGCAGTGGCCTTGGCGGGATCGGCAGCGGCGCGCGCACGTCGTTCGCGTCGATGTTCGCGAAGGCGTCGACCACGGCCACGGTCACGTCTGAGTTCGCCGCCGTATATCCAGTGGAGGCTGCAGAGGCTGCAAAGACGGAGCCCGTGCAGGAAGACGTCCCGAAGAAGAGCAAAGACAAGAAGGCCAAGAAAGAGAAGAAGGACAAGAAGGGGAAGGCGAAGGAGGGCGCGGAGGACGAGGACGCCGCGGAGCCCGCACAAGAGGCGGCTGGCGAGGGCGGTGCGGACGCGGACGAGAAGGCGGAGCGCAAGAGGCGGAAGGAGGAAAAGCGGAGGAAGAAGGAGGCTGCTGCAGCGGCGGTGGCGGCGCAAGAAGCTACTGATGCGACCCCAGAGTCGGACGAGAAGGAGCGGAAGCGCAAAAAGGACAAGCGGAAGAGCAAGGGTGATAGCTAGTAGTCTATTCGGTCACTCTACGGCACTTGCAGTGTTCGCCGTCGATGATGGTTCTATGGATCTGTTTCTTGGCACTTCATCTCCGTTCAGCATGTTCATGTGAGAGGCGGGATTCCATTCAACGTCTTCTAGTCATAGCTCAGGGTATCTCAGTTCCGACGCGCATCCCCACATAGTGGGCCACGCGCGCAGACACGCCTCATCTAATGCGGGGAATCTCATAAGATAGAGAGCTCGTCATTAGGTGTCGTTAAATACCAACCGAGGAGAGACATAGACGGCGAGAGGAGAAAAGCTATGTACATATGCGTATGCGGTGAGAGAAGGGAGGATGCACAAGGAGAGTCGGGCGCTGCCGCGAGGCGCGACAGGTGTGAGGGGACGAATGGGACGAACGAGGCGAGAGGAACTATCCAGGCGGGACGCGTCATAGAGGGGGCGGTGAAAGCGAAAAGCTGAGAATTCCGGGATATTGCAAGTCGGCGGAAGAAGGACAGACGGAGAGGGAGGGATATGACGCGCCGGGTACGTTGGACGTCACCTACATATGTGCGGGGTACATGGCATGGCAGGCCGTTTTTGCTCGGGGTCGTGGCTGGGGTCTATACCGACATCTCCGGCTTCACTCGCCACGCGACCGCTGCTGCCGCCACCGCGAGGACCGCGACACCCACAGCGGCGGAGAAGTTGTGGTAGGGGTACTGGAGCGCAAGATCAGGGGGAGGGTTATGGGGAGCGACGGCAGCGGGACTTACGCCATCCTTCGGAGGCTTCTGCGCGCGCGAGTCTGTTGTCGCGCCCGACACGACGCTGGCGGCAGTGGAGATGGGCTGGTTGACAACAGAGGACTCGGGGGTGATGGGGAAGGGCATCTTGCCCTGCGCGGGGCCGTCGCCGCCGCGCTCGCGATCGCTGGGGTTGAGGCCTTCCGAGTCGCTCGAGTCGTCCACTGTCCATGGTGACCGCCGGCGAGGCCCAGAACCAGAGTATGACGTCTCGCTGTCCCCGTCGCGCAGAGGTGCACGTCCGGGCTCGTCGACAGCCGGACCAGGAGACAGTGACCTCGAGCGCGTCCGACCTCTTGACGCACTGACGCGTTTTCGGCGCGATCGTGGCCGCGTCGACTCCGCGGACAGACTCCTCGGACTTGGCGGGGTGACCAAACCACCACTCGAGCGAGGCTTCGCGTTCCCGTTTATGTGGTTCTGTTGTTGTTGCGCCTGAAAGGAAGCAAGGGAGAGGAGGCCCGATTCGACCTTGTTCGCAGCGTTCGTGATGGTCTCCTCCGCAGAGCGCATGCGGCTCTCCCACTCCTCCTTCGCACGGCGGAGGCGCTCGCGCTCTTCGTTCCAGTCCTCCTGTACGCTGCTCCAGCGTCCCTCGACGTTCTTCTTCCACTCCGTGAACATCGTAGTGAGGGACTCGCGCTCCTGGACGCGCGCCGCCTCCAATACCGCAGCAGGAACCGACGCTTCCTGGGGCGCTGCGCGGGCCGTCTCCGCCTCCTGTGCCAGGCGCTCAGTGAGCTCGGTTTGCGACTGCACCTGCGTCTGCGTGACCTGAACAGCATTCTCGAGCGTAGCGACCTTCGCCTCGAGGACAGAGATCGTCGATTGCGCGCTGGCGTGTTGGGCCTCCAATGACCGTGAGAGTTCCAGCGCCATTTCGAGCTGCTTAGCGAGGGCGTTTAGCCGCTCGGTCAGCTCATCAGGGATGGCGGGTGGTGCGGGTGGCTGCGGTGAGCGGGACCGTGTGCGCAGGTCGGTCACAGACCGCTTGCGGTAGCGGTCCTGGTCGTTCTCCTGGTCATCCTCGTCGTCAGACATGCCCATGCCAGTTGGCTCGGGCGTCCGAGGCCGGCCATGGTCGTCTCGTCGTCGCCGCCGCTCTTCCTCCTCCTCTGCGGCGACCTGCTCTTCATCCACTTCATCCACGGGCTCGAGCTCGTGGGGGACCACGGTCGCGATGCTCCGCGCGTCGTCGTCATCGTCATCAGAGGCATCGTGCTCGTCGCCGTGCGGGTCGTGCGAGCGCCGGCCGTGGCTGCCGCCCTGAGAGCCGAACCGGAACAGTTCCATCTCCCGCTTTCGCTCCTCCATCGCATCGCGAAGCGAGTTGACCTCCTGCTTAATAGCGTCGTGCTCTGCGAGCATGCCCTCCAGCGCACGGACCTTCTCGACATGATCTGCCAGCGATCGTTGAGTCTCCTGCAGTTGAACCTGCAGCTCAGACACCACGGGTCCGGCCTCTGGCTGCGGTTCCTGTTGTGCCTCTTCTGATGGCCGACCGGGTTGAGGCGGTACAACTGGCGGCAATGTTGAAGGATATGGAGGAAGATTAGGTGGCTAGAATGCACCATCAGTACATCATTCGATAGGCATATATAGAGTAGACGTACAAGGTGACCGCCGAGCGTGTCATGGATCTCGGCGAGCCCATTGCTCAGTGAATGGAGTTCAGCACCGGTCTCTCTGCTCTTCTGGAGCTCGCCCTGCAATCGACTCAAGATGTGGTCGAAAGTGAGACCGCTCTTCCCTGGGACCCGCACGTTCCCACCCATACCACCCATGCCTACCAAGCCCTGCGGCTGCAGCGTTGGCCGTCTTTGCGGGCCAGCAGGGCCGCCATTTGAGCTGCCCTGGCCGTTGCCAACGAAGTTGAACGCGCTATTGCCCTGGCCGGGCTGATTTGACATCTGGCCGAGGTAGCCCTGCGGGCTTTGCTCGGCGCGGTTCGCGGCCTGCGCCTCAAGCTCGGTGAAAACGCACACGACGCGGGCGGCGACCTTGTGGTGCACGATCGTCTTGTTGTCCTCGCCGACGATGTCGATGCCGAACTCCTGCGCGGGGAGAGGGGGGCGTGAGACACACAGGCCGGGGCCGCGGGGGCCAGCGAGGGCGGATGATACGTACGACGACGTCGTCCGACTTGAGCTCGTACGGGTCCGACTCGAGCCCCTCGGGGCTGAGCCGCTCGCCGTTGATGAACGTGCCGTTCGAGCTTTTCACGTCCTTGATGAAGATCTGCGCGCGGGCACCCGAGAAGAGACAAGTGGTTCATGTCAGTCCCAGACGCGCTCGCTCGCCCGCCCGCCCGCACACGCGACGGGCGGTGCAGCTCGGGCAGCGGCCGCCGACGCACCTTGCCGTTCTCCTCCCACACCTCTGCGTGCTGCCTGCTGAGCACCTTGGAGTCGAAGTAGCCATTGCGCTCCTGGGGGACGGTCTTCGCGTTCGTCTGGCGGCCGATCTTGACGCGCTGGTTGGCGGCTAGGGAGATGTGCTTGGGGATGAACGTGTCGTTGAGGGGGTAGAGGTAGAGTGCGGGGAGGGGCACGGGGGCGTGCGGCGTGGCGAAGGGGGCAGGCATCGTGCTGGACGCCGTCGTCAACAACGAGCGGGACGGTAACAGGAGAGGCCTTTGTTTCTCCGTGTTTGGCTCCCTCTGACTCTGCACTCCCATCCCCTCTAGCGCCCGTGTGAAACCACGTGGAGCATGCCACCATGTACGAATAGTAACGCGGGAGCGCCGCATGCACTCCACCGTGCTACTCGCCGCGTCATGTGTGCTCGCCAGCGGGGGCCGTCGAGGTCGAGAGCTCGTCTGGGGCATCCGCTAGCCACGCTCGTACGGCATAGAACAGCGTAGGCGGCGAGAACGCTCAGGTTCCGTGCGCATCGACATCATGCGAGCCCGCTTCCGCAAACCGGGTGCGCCTGGGACCCCCAAGCAGCACACTGATCATCCATGATTCCCGTAATCCGGGACCGCGGTGGGCGCGACCAGGAAGAGCGGTGAGCCATACCATTGGCTGACAATGATATCAAGTTTAAGGACATCGCGAAGGGCGTAGGTCCTGGCACCCTCACCGGACAAGCTCGCCATAGCGGAGTCCTTGCTCATGAATAACGAACTAGCATGAGGTTTGAAAGCATCTTTCGGAGTAGACTGACACAAGGGTAGTTTGCCTAGGCAGCGTCGAACCCGTCGTCGATGACCTATCTCACCTAACGTCCAATAACATCGGAGGCGGTGTCCTAAGTGCCCTCAGCCATCAACTCTTTGTACAGTAAATCGTTTAACAATGTAGTGTTTCTGATGATGACGGCGATCTGGATGCATCGTCCAGGTGAAAGAATGTAGTACAGGCTAAAGAGCATTCACCTGTTCGAACGTTCACTACCAACAATACTGGCAATCCACGCAATTGCATTTATGAGAGACACCAAAATGCTATATGTACAGCGGTTTCATCACCAGAACGCCAACGACCTCTGGCCACAGCCAAAGTTGAGATATAGTCATGTCTGACAGCGAGAGAGACAGAGCATCAAGAAGTACCGAACCCGAGCACCGGGAGCACCGAAACACAAGCGAACGTCTATCGAGAGAGGAGAGGGGAAAGGAAAAGCCTACGGTACACTACGTATTTAGCACAGATCCGCTGCATGTGCGACGATGTTACGTTTCCACTAAGTGAGCCCTCCAAGCATAGGTTAAGTACACAGACAGACAGCGCGCGAGCCAGCCAGCCGAACAGGGGACATGTACACGAACACGGGCACGGGCGCGGACACGGACACACAGACACGGTCATAATGAGCTCATAACAGGCGATCGGGGGCGAGGGGATGAGAAAGAGAGAAAAAACAGATCCGGGAGATCAGAAGGGGAAGAGCGAACGCGGCCACACTACCACTGCAACAACCTACACGCACATATTGTATCGAACGAGCGTTCTGTCGTACCCGCGCCGCCCCGCACGCGCCCGCAAGAAATGAAAAGGCAGGCAGCAAGTCATACAAGAATCCGCCGCGTCGGCGCAGTGCGCACAGGCCACTGGCTGCTGCCTGCTGCTGCTGCGCCGTCAGACAAGGCATATGGCGTCAGCGCCCCCAGCCAGCCATCCGCCGCCACCACCCCCACGCAGCCCGGACGTTTCGCCGATTGGCCGTGCGCGGGCGCGCGGACGTCATGCCTCCCGGCGCGTCGCCTGCAGCGCCTCGCGCACCCGCTCTCCCTCCACGGGCGAGAGCGCCTCGAGCGCCGGTGTCCCCGTCGAGTCCGCGGGCCGCGCGGAGACGTGGTACCACGTACTCGAGATCGCGTACATGCCCCCGGTGGCGTCCTGCAGGCCCACGCCGACGTACTGCAGGGACTCGATGCCCCGGGTGAGTGTGCGTGCAAGGCTGAGGTACCGCGCTGCGCGCGTCTCCGGGTCCGTGCCGCCGTCGACGCCGGTGTACGCGATGCAGAGGCCCACGATCCCCGTTGTACGCAGGATGTAGATGTTCCGCCCCTACATTCGATCGGTTTAGTGAGTCTGTCTGTCTGATCGGACCGCGCCCAGCAAACACGCACCACCCAATCCTGGAACGCGGGCCACCGCAGGCCGCCGCGGGCGCAGGCGTCGGTGTACACCAGCTCGAGATAGCGCAGTGACGGCATCACCCCCTTCATGCGCTCGAGCATCGTGAGAGGGACCGCGTCCGATATCGTGCACGACAGCACGACGGGGTTGGCGCGCTCCATGAGCGGGAACGTCTTCAGGTCGGAGGAGTTGTGCGAGCCGGGTGTGGCCCCGATCGGGTACTGCAGCTGCAGCCGCCGGACGGGGGAAGGGAAAGAGGGGATAGGCGCGCTCGTCTCGAGATAGTCAAGCTCGGGCCAGCAGGTGGCGGGCCCGGTCTCCTGCTTGACGGAGAATTCGAGATGGAAGGTGAGCCGCCGCAGGTTGGGAAACGCGTGGGCGAGCTCGGATATTTTGGCGATGCGGCCCCCGATTTCGAGCGTGTGCAGGTTAGGCCAGACGTGCCGGTCGATGATGCTTTCGAGCATGCAACCGCACTCCCAGAGCTTGAGGTGCTTCATTGAGTCCCTGAAGGGACCGAAGGGGGTGATGTCGCCTTGCGGGCGCGGGCCATCCTTCCACAGGCCATTCTCGATGATTGCGGGCGTGCTGCGCAGCTGAGAAATCGCCTTGAGGGTCGAGTTCCCGATGTAGTAAAGGGAGAGCTCTTTCAGGGACGAGAGCCGGGCGAGCGCCTCGTAGACGGCCGGGTCGAATTGAAACAGAGGCTCTGCGTCCCGGATGTGGATTACGCGGAGATTGTCTGCCTTGCGCAGGAGGTCGGCGAGAACCTGGGAGCAGGTGAAGTCTGCATCGAGACGTTCTCTGCCGTTCACATGGTGAACGCGCGCGAAGGCCCCTTCGAGGAGGCGGAGGGCGCGAAGGTGCCTGATGCGGCGGAGGGGGTCGGCGAGCATGAAGTCGCAGAACTTCTTGAGTCTGTCCGGGCCGTCGTCCTGGCCGGGGTCGCCGATGGAGACGTCGGCAAGGACGCGGGGCATTGCGAGGTCGTAGCCCTCCTTGCAGGTCATGGCGAGCTGGAGGGCGTCTGCGGGGTCGCAGAAGTCGCTGATGGTCTTGAGGACATCGCGGTTGAGAGCAAAGAGCTCGAGGGAGCGGTGGGAGACGAGGCGATCGAAGACGCGCGCGCGGTCTGTGCGCGGCGGGTGGGGGTGGGGGTGCGGCGCGGTGCGGGGGGTGGCATGGAGGAGGTAGATGACGGGCTGGATGCGGAGGGCGTGGTGGGCGTGGTGTGCTGGGGGGACGTTGTGGAGGAGGGGCGATGCGAGGGGAGACGAGCGGTGGGGCGCGAGCGGGAGGTTGAGATTGAGGTTGGGCTGGCAGGGGCCCTTATTGGAAAGGCGGGGGTCATGGGTGAATATAGCATTAGCAGGAGGAGCACCATCTGGATCCGGTTGACGTTGGCAGGCCTGATCGGGCCCGGCTTCCTCGTAGAAATGGTCGCAGTCGAGCATCTTGGGGTCCTTCCCCGCCCAGACAGATCGCCCGCGCTGCACGCACAACGGGGGCAGAGCACAGAGTGTGGAGGGAGGCCAGCCGGGCGCGACGGCGGCGGGACGACAGTCACGAAGAAGGCCTCCCCCTGCTCCTGCCCGCCGTCCCCACGCTCGCTTCGCGCCGCTTCTTCTGCACCGGCTCGATACGCGACCCCTTCATATCCCACCCTTCTCCCTCTCCTCGCTCTACCTCGTAGTACTCGACGCCGTCGCACTGCGCTGCCCTCTGCCCGGCCTCGAGCTCGTCGCCCCCGGCGCCCCCTGAGCGTGCCCACGGGGTATTAGAGGGCCCTGGCCAGCTTCCCAGATGTGTGCCACAGATCCGGCACTCTGGCACGATCGGTGGGTGCGGCTGTGGTCTGATTGCGTTTTGTGCAGACGCCCGCCCTGTATCATCATCATATCATTTCCGGACCAGCCCAACCCTCTCTCGCTCGCCCCGGCGCCCCCTGTCATCTAGCCAGGAACACAACCTCGGGCGGTCCGCACCTCCAGCGCAATGCACCCCTGTGCAATGCCCTCCAGCCCTCGTACGAGCACTCTCTCCGCACGCAATGCCGTCTGCACGTAAACTCGAACAGCGAAAGCACCTCCCATCAAAACCGATCGCAGACCCGATCGAACGCCGATTCTTCCAGGCGCACGGTGTGCCGCCCACCCGGGGCCACAACCCGCAACGCCAACAACACCCTTGGAGCACCAAGCGCGCCCTCTCCATCATCAGATCGCCAATGGAAACCCTATCCTTCACCCTGTCTCTCTCGCTCCCCGTCCCAACGTCCATCTGAACGCCCGGTATGTTCTGGTCTGTCGTCCAAAACATTGACGCGCGCCCTGCATCTTTGCGCGTGCACATGCACACGGGAACGGCTGCCGCTAGCGGCCGCTGCACCCACAAATCCAGCGGCCATCGCCTACCGCGTCCGCGCAGCTCGGCCCCCAGATATTCCAGACAAGACGCGGTGCGTATGATACGGCCCGTGCCAAGTGCTCGCTGCCCTCCAAACTCTGGGACAAAACTCTAGCCCCCCGTCCGCCGCTCGCCGCCGCGTCGCCCTAGCTCGAGTTGCCATCTTCGGCTAGTCCGGGGCCAGCAGCTGCACAGTGTCGCATAGAAATTACCCGTTTAGTCGGGCACTTTCGTCGCAATCTTCGCGGGCATCCGGGAATACAGTCCCAGACAAAATTTGTTCAAAAGGTAACCTTACGAGCGACACGTCTCGCGATTCGCGAGGCACATAGTCGTGCTGAAGGGCACGTTTGGGCGCAGAGTTGAACGCTCCGTTCGATAATGGCACGGCTATTGTCCAGTGCCGTACGCATAGATGCCCGCCGTGTCGTCATGCTCATCATCAAGGCATCCGTTGTGGAAAACGCTACGAGTATGATGCGCTTTCCCATATGATGCAGGAGCTGTCCATCATGATCAAGCTTTTCAGGTATTGCAGAGCTCGCGTTCTCCTCGTTTTCGACGAAAAGATCGACAAGCCTCTCTCGTGGTTCAGGTTCTCCGTTCATACTTACATCCCTTTCCAGGATATCTCGCACAACCAAGCCGCAGCTTAGCCGCTTGACAGTTCCTGTCTTTGAGCCGCGACTGCACCCGTACGTTCGCCGGCGGGCCAGATCCAGCATTGCCATCCAGAAGAGCGTGCATGTAAACATCGATGTTGCCTTTCTGCGGACCCGAGCCGAGCGACCGCTCGCAGAACACGGCCGGAATCGATGCGCCACCAACAGCCTTCCTTCCCCTCGTGCATCGCGCACAAACGCGAGCGCGTCGACGCACCCGCGCCCGGGGGCCCCACCTCCCCCCATCCGCCTTGTCTCGCATTCCGGGCGTCCGCGCGCGGGAGGCAGGTGACCCCGCGCGGGCAGGGCGTGATGAAATTGCGCGGGGTTCGCCCGGCTATCTTGACGCTTGCGCGGGGCTGCCTGACGTGCCCGCATCCAGCACCATTCAGTCTGCGACGTTGGGGCGCCAGCGGGCGCGCGCGCGGCGTGCGAGAGAGGTGGGTCCATTGCCTTGTTCGCGACGCGGTCGGCTGCTGGCGTGGCTGCAGTGGCTGCGGCGACCGAGCAGGGCGGTATATTGGCCTCGAGGTCGGACGGCGGTGGGGTGCTGGCCGCCCGGTGGCTGGCGATGCCGTGTTCGACTCCGAGCCTTTACGGAGGGGGTGGTCACTTGTCACCGGCGGAGTGTCGTACGTGAACACACGGTGCAGTTCCCGTCCCCATTAGTGTTTGTGGGTGCCATTTACGGAGGTCGTACTGCTGATGCGGGAGGCCGAGGGACAGATTGACGTACTCACATGAGGTGCTGTTGGCGCACCGGGACATGCTGCAGATGGCGCCCCTGCATCGAGACACATGTGCTGCTCGAATGTCGAGCAGGTGGCGGCTCGACTGCCTTCCATTCTGCTGCCCCGGATGATCATCAGCTCTCTGGTACACACCTCGAACTACCACGGACGTCGCGTACCTGTTGTTGTCGGACGTACCATGCGGCTTCTGACCTACTCATCGCCTCGAACCGTGGTACACCGGGCCCGTTGTGAACGGTGATCTGATCCGTCGTGGTTCCAGCCCGGCCTGGAAGGTCCATGTGCTTGCGAGGATCTGCACTGCATGGAGGCTTGTGTAGGTAGTCGTGTAGTCTATTTCGCGGATGGCAGTGGTGGTGTTCGTGGTACAAAGAGTTCGCACGCAAACATCCAAACAAGCGCCGCTCAGCAGAAGTATACTAACATCGCCTCAGTAACGACCGTTACTTCGTTCTAGTCTCGCCTTATATGGCCCATCACACTGATGCTTACCTCGGTAAGTACTGTTACTTACGTCTTTCTTGCGTGAACCACGCTCGCTACCGTCGCACAACTGGCTGCACTTGGTTCCCCGGGCCCGTACTCAAATTCCAGTACGACGTCGCCGTCGACGTCATTTCGAAGCAGCATCGCGTTCGCTTGCGGCAACCATGGCAGAGGAGAGAATGCCGGTGAGAACTTTTTGAGATCATACACTGCGGGGCGGGCGCCCGGGTCTGATTTCAAAGCCAAGGAAATGCTATCATGGAATTAGGGTTCTGTGAAAAGTCCCGGGACCCTTTCTCACATATGTTAGTAACTTCGGCCCCTTGGAGGACTTTTTCACAGCTGTTAGTAACACGTTAGTAATGCGTTGTTCACACTGTGAATAAGATTTCCGATGTTTCTAACACCGAGGGCGAAGAGGCGCAAAGGCGCCCTGCCCGGGCCTGCCGATCGCCCCTCCTCCCGAGCGGACGACGAGCGAATGAGCGGCGCGCACATGTATGCCAAATGCATGCACACGCCGCTCTGCACTCGACCTTTCGCCCAATCGCGTGCCTATAGATTTGCCACTACGCCGACAGCAAGAAAGGGTGCTCGGAGGGCCTACGAAGCCCTCGATGGCCGATGTATTATTCACACTTTCTAACATGGCAATTTGGCCCCCTGCCGGGCCCCATGTTAATAACGTGTTGTTAACGCTGTTATTGATACCACTTACTCACAATGTTTATTAGTCGGGACTTATTCACAGAACTCTAATGGGAATGACTCACGATCTTACACGTCCTGAGACATTCCTATAGTGTATCGCGAGGACTGAACTTATGCTCATTCAACACGTATTCCCTGCCTACTATCTTCAATCCTTACTGTTGAAGGGAGCTTGGCCAGATACAGTGCGGTATGTGCGCTGACAATGATTGGCACGCACGCAGCTGCGCGCATTATCAGCTTCATCAGTCGTTCCGAGCTCAGTAGCGTGGGGCCTGTACGTCCGTGCGCACGAGACGGTTTCACGCTCGCACGGCGTGAGCACGCCCTCGCCTCTTACCAAAAACCGCCACTTTACGCACAGCAACACCAAGCCAAGTGCTGCCGGCCCGGCCGCAACACTCGCGAACACAATCGACGGTCCAAGACCTCGCTCGCCTGGTGATTCACATAGGAGAAACGTATTGGAGCATACTGAAACCTGTCTTCACCGCGAAGCGATTTTGTCGTAGACGGGAAGACGTAACGTCCTGTGCTGTGTAAAGTCTAATCGGGGTTCACTGACCTTCGTTCGCTCATTGGCATGCTCTTTATGCCAGGTATAAAACCCTCCAGCTCGAAGCTGACGGCCTCGGTGTCCCATTCGACAGACCCTCCCCTCATCGCGCAGCAAGCAGATTTTGTTCCGCCATGTCTACATCGCCTCGCCTGCCGATCGCCAACCCACAGCCGTACGGCGTGCTCTACACGTCCAAACCCAGCACCTTCGCGCCTGCAGCCATAAACGTTGACAAGCTGCTGACCCCCGACGTCCAGTTCGTGCGGGTGCAGTGGGTCGACTTCGCGAACACCATCCGCTTCCGCGTCCTCCCCGCGCCCTACTTCCGCAAGCTGCTTTCCGACCCGAGCTCGCGCGCCGGCATCCAGCTCACGAAGGTCACGTTCGGGCTCGTCGGCCTCGTCACCGTGCCCGGGTTCAGCCCCGTCGGCGAGTACCTCTATGTGCCCGACCTCAGCAGCTGGCGCGTATGCACGTACGCGCCCGGCCATGCGTCGGTCATGGGCTGGTTCCAGGAGAAGGTCCCGGACCCGCGCACGGGCCTTCTCGCCGTCGACCTCTGCCCGCGTACCCTCCTCGCGCGGCTTGTCAGGTACGCAGGAAGCCCCGGTATCGGCGCGCGCGTGGACGCTAGAAGCTGATTGCGTTTAGGGAGGCACAGGAGAAGGCGGACGTGTCCTTCCTCGTCGGCGTCGAGTCGGAGTTTATCCTCTTGCGCGAGACCGAGCCAGAACTCAAGTTCGTGAACGACGCGGACTGGTCCTGCTCGCGCAAGACGCGCACGGGCAGTGTCGAGGCGGCGGTCCTGGACGAGATCGCGGCGGACCTCCTCGCTGCCGGTGTCGAGGTGCAGATGTACCACGCCGAAGCAGCCCCTGGGCAGGTGAGCAGCATGCGCCGCATGCGGTGCGCCTTCGCCCGCTTCGCGCTTCTTGTGCCCGGCGATCATTCTGCTGAAGCGTGCTCTTTGCTCCCGCCCGCCAGTACGAGGTGATCACCGGCCCCCAGGCTCCCCTGGAGGCGGCGGACACGCTCGTCTTCACGCGCGAGACGATCTACAACGTCGCGAACAAGCACGGCCTGCGTGCCACCTTTGCGCCGCGCCTTCACACGGACTCGTGTGAGTCCTTCCCCGCCCTGCCGTACTCCTCTGTCAAAACTGAATGTGCCATTGACTTGCGCCCTCTCCACACGGCTGCCTCTGCCTGCCCATCCCTTAGGTGGTAGCGGTGCGCACACGCACATTTCTGTGCATGGCCCGCCCGCGCAGGCCCGCCCTGGCGACGACGCGGTTGCGCCCACGCTCACGCCCACCGAGAGGTCCTTCTTGCAAGGCGTGCTCTCGCACTTGCCCGCCATCTGCGCGTTCACCCTGCCGACCGAGGCGTCGTACGCCCGCATGGTCGACGGGATCTGGTCGGGCGGCACCTACGCGGCATGGGGCTCAGACAACCGCGAGGCGCCGGTCCGCCTGTGCGGGCCGCGCGGCCACCACCATTTCGAAGTCAAGTGCGTGGACGCGACGGCGGCGCCGCACCTGGCGATCGCAGCACTCGTTGGGACGGGCATGAAGGGCATTGTGGACGGGGCGCTGCTGACGGTGGGCGACTGCCCGAAGCCGGTGTTCGAGATGGACACCCGAGAGCGAGCGGCGGTGGGCCTGGCGGACCCGCTGCGGCTGCCGACGACCATCGCGGACGCGCGGAAGGCGCTCGCAGCGGACGCGGTGGTAGCGGACGTCCTGGGAGCGAACTTTGTCAAGACATACATCAGCGTGAACGAGGCGAGTGTGCTGGCATTCTCGCAGTGGCTGTCGCTGACCGAACTCTGTTTGACAGACGCTTGAGAAGTTCATGCGGGGCAAGGACGAGAAGGAGACGGTCAAGAAGCTGATCGATTACTTCTGAGTCGACGAGCGGGAGTGCGAAGAACTATCCGGGCTTCAGCATGTTGTCCGGGTACACCGGCTAGCGTTGCTGTAGAAGCCTATTTGAACGACTCCTCATGGACTTGGCGACGGTGCTGTCGTAGAAGAGGACCGTGGAAAGGACTGTATAGTATGCCTCGTTGCACCGGAAGCAGTATGACATCTATGTCCGGACCTGCGAAGACGGATCTCAATCTCGATTACACATGCAGAGCAGACGCATGGACTCACCGCTCTATCCTAAGGCGCACCTTCCCATCCTCATTCACCTCGTTTCTCTTCGTCACTGTTGGCAGACTCCGAGTCGATCTCCTGCGCCGTACCCGTGTGTCCGAGTGTAGTCTGGGGGCCGTTGAACCAGTGTACGCCTCCGCACACGGGAAGGTAGAAGTACACGAGGCATAGCGTAATCCACCCTCCAAAGACGACGATCATGTAGTTCATCTCGTCAGCCGTGGGCCCGGGTGCGGTGGGGAAGGCGAGCATGACGACGGAGAAGACCATCCAGCACACCGCGACAATCGCCACGGGGAGGCCCTGCATTGGATACACCGCAGATCTTCAGGTGAGAACGACCAGCAGGAGCGAGAAAGTGGGCATAGTACGCACGAAACGGCCCAGCGTAAACGGGCCGGGTGTCCATTCACTCCCGCCGAGGAACCGGCTAAGGATCGGAATGCTGTATGCCGTGTACTGCCCTACGATACCGAGGCTGAAGATGGAGTTGTATGTCGTCGGGCCGGCGAAGACAAGGAGCCCAAGCAGGAGTGCAGCTAGTGCCGAAGCCCACACTGCGTTGACGGGGGTGAGCGTGTGCCTGTTCACGCGAGAGATGAGCCGCGAGAAGGGTAGCGCGCCGTCTCGCGCGAAGGCGAACGTTTGCCTCGACGTTGCGACGAGCTGCACATGAGTGTGAGCCAGCAGCTGCGTCTTGGATCAGTTGGCACTCACGAGGCTGCAAGCCGAGATGAACCTGGTCGCGCGGCAGTCGATACAGTGAACTAGCCAATGAGCTGAACGGATGCTTACTGGGCGACTACGACGAAGGACCACACAACCAGGCTTCCATTCTTCCCAAGGGCGTTGAAGAGTATCTAGCCCGGTAGTCGCATTCGTATGACCGACATACATGGTCTCGCGAAGACTACTCACAGTCGCCATCGGCTGCCCTATAGGACTTTCTAAGACCGCTCCCAGATCGGGACCCATGCAAAAGGCAATCACGACGTTAAGCACTAGCCAGCCTAGCGTCAGCATTGAGTTCCTTGATGGCTCGAGTAGAATCTACTTGCCCCATCCGACGATGCTGGCAATGCCGATTGTACTGACGATCGCCCATGGTACGGCTACACGGGCATTTGAGACTTCCTCGCTGATGTGTACAGACGAGTCGAAGCCGCCTGCGTGACCCGGAAGAAAGGATAAGTTGCACTGCACATACTATGATAGAACAAGAGAGGTAGAGGCGTACAAATCGTCCAGAGCGGGGCTAGAAAGCTCAGCACGAAGGCAAGACCATTTGGCCACCCGTTAACTGGGCGTGAGGGAACCAGGTCAATAAACCGAATAGGATGACAGCAGAGGAGTACTGACAGTTCGTGAAACCTCCAAAGACGTCTGAAGATGTGTTTTTAACCCCCCTTGGCGTGACTATGGGCAAGGCAATGATGATCACGAGGCACAATCTGTATGATTGTCGTATTAGTATTCCAGGCTAGTGTACAACCAAAGACAGAAGCGGGTATCGGACGTACAGTGCGTTCAGCGCTATGTACAAACCCTGTAGCCTTGCGAGAGTAGAAGTCGCCAACGACGCGAGGATCGCGTGACAAAGGAGGAGCCCGACGAAGACACCGCTACGCACGGTAAAACCTCGTCAGCAAACGCTTGTTGCCAGAACTGGGAGTTTTTACCGTGCTCACAATGTTTCCCCCGTAGTGGGGATGAAGCTCTCGTCGCGACCCAGCGAAACCGCCGCCATCAGCTGCACCGCGCAGCCCCAGTCGATCGAGGCGACACCCGAGATAAGCCCGATGGTGTTCGAATCTATTCATCGCGCCGATGAGTTCAACCAAACCACGCGTCCACGAGCGGGCGGATGGGAACTCACAGCCGACGACCCATGACAGGACTTTTCGCCACCTCGGGGTCGCGAATGTCCACGTCCAGTAGTACAGCCCCCCGGAAGTGGGCGCCGCGGAGGCAAGCTCAGCGAGTGCAAGCCCGACGAACATCAAGAAGACGGAGCATACCGCCCACTGCGTGCGGCTGTTAGCATGAACGACAGTCCAACACTGGAAAAGGACTCGTAGCTTACTCCCCACACCATAGCCACGGGTCCCCCATTGGGAATGGAGAACACCAATACCGATCTGTTGACATGTCAGTAGCACCCACGCAGGACGGTAGCGAGCGCATACGAGATTCCTGGGACTAGTGCGAGGATGCTGAATCCTAGGCCGAAAACCTGCACAGGCTTGAACGCTCTTCGGAACTCTTGCTTGTATCCGAGCTTTGCTAGAAGCTCCTCGTCGTTCGCGATATCGCCCGACTTGTAGGATGCGTCTTCGGGCTTGCAGTCGGCAGTCGAGCTCTTGGTGGGCCCCATCTGGTACAACTGGCTCAACGTTGTCTTCGATGGACAGGTCCGATATCGTGTGCACGTCAAGGACGCAAGCAAGAAGGACAAGAAGACCGAGAAGCGGGCGACGGCCGTCTTAAAAGCACCGAAATAGAGGTACTGAGTTCAAACCTTGGTCTCGCGGGTTGTGCGGACGTTCAGGTGCGCATGATGCCCTGAGGTGCTGTAATTACCATATAGCATCCGGTATCGCGCATGGTACACCTACAACGTGGGCAGGGTGTCAGCCGCAAGCTTCACGAGATCCAAATTCAGTACTATACAAACCCGGAAGCTCCGTTCAATACCTGCCTTTGAATGCCAGATTTACCTACGGTGCTTACCACGTAATCCAAGCTCAAGATATGTCACGTCTCGGAGATTTCTATGGCCGGCCCATTGAAGTTTCGCACTGCTCGTTAGGTCACGGCGGACCATGGCACGTATTACGGTGTGCCAGAGCGTTACGAGCGAAGCTCCGGTAGCGGGCGCACACTGAACGTCCATCTTAGACTGTCAAAATTCCATAGACCATTCGAGCTGCACATTCATTAGCATGACGACTCCGAGAGCATACTGCGCCAAGCACTCACAACGTTCTCTAACATCCCATAGACACATTCAAACCTTGATCTTCTCATCTGACCCCGGCGACTGACTGGCTCTCTCGGCCTCCTCCTCCTCCTGTCGCGCGGACCCGTTCAATATCCCCGCACGTACCGCCTCTTCAAGCGTGATTTGCGGGCCGTTGAACCAACACGCACCGCCGTACACGGGCAGATGATAGTACACGAGACAGAGGCTGATGGTCCCGAGGAACACGACGATCATGTAGTTCATGCCGTCTGCCGTAGGCCCCGGCGCCGTCGGGAAAGCGAGAATGATGACGGAGAAGACCATCCACGCGACCGCTATGACCGCAACGGGCAGCCCCTGCGTTGTCGAGAGCATCGGTCAGCCAACCCCGAATGCGAGCGGTGAGATACCGAGGTCACGCACGAATCGCCCGAGTGTGAACGGCCCAGGGTTCCAGCTCCTCCCGCCGAGGAAACGGCTCGCGATGGGGATGCTGAACGCCGTGTATTGGCCAGCGATGGCCAAGCTGAAGATCGCAGAGTTCGCTGTCGGGCCCGCGAACGCGAGCAGGCCGAAGAGAAGTGCGATGAACGCGGACGCCCAGACGGCGTTCACGGGGGTCTGCGTGCGTTTGTTGACTCTGTAGATGAGCTGCGAGCATGGAAGCCCACGGTCGCGGGCGAAGGCAAAGGTTTGGCGGGACGCTGCTGTGAGCTAAGCGGGCGGTCAGCTTGAGGTGGAATTGCGAGGATTATTAACGCACGATACTCGAACCCATCAGGAACCTAGGAATTCATGCGGCTGAGCACTTTGGTGTATGTTATCGGAGAACATCACTTACTGGACGAAAACGACGATAGACCAGATGGCCAACGTTCCGTTCCGCCCAAAGCTGTTGAACAGAATCTGCAGTTCCGACGTAAGAGACGTCCCCAGCTATCAAGAAGAGATTGGCGCCTCACAGTGGCCATGGGTTGTCCTATCGGATTCTCCATGATGCTTTCCAGATCGGTACCCATGCAGAATGCAATAACAACGTTTATGGCTACAGCGACAGCCGTTAGTCAAGCGCGTCTCACACCGCATATGTTTGCCACGCACCCCAACCTAGCACACCGGCGATACCGACCGCACTGATGATCGCCCAAGGGACTGCGGTTCGGGCGTTAGAGGCCTCCTCGCTGATGTGGACGGAGGCATCGAAACCACCTTCATGGGTATGAGTAAGAATGGAAGATATAAGCTGGGCAACATCACATACCGATCGTCCACAGGGGAGAAAGAAAGCTGAGCACAAAGGCGAAGCCATTTGGCCAACCATTGACTGCAGCCGCGACATTTATGAGCATCTTCGCGTGCCCGCGATTGGTATGGACTCAAACGGCGACGCACAATTCGCGAACCCCCCGAAGGCGTAAGAAGCCGAGTTTCTAAACTCAGCGGGGGTCGACACTGGCAATGCGATGATAATCGCCAGACACAATCTATGTGCAAGGGAAGGAAAGGCAACCGCTGAGTATGTGTCGCGAATAACATGATGAGAAGCACCTACAGGATATTGAGCACAACGTATACGCCCTGGAGTCGGGCTATGACAGACGTCGCAAGCGATGATACCACGCCGTGACAGACAAGCAGGGCGGCATATACGGCGCTATGGGCGAACAACAGTTCGAGTGATCAGTCGGAGGTACTAGGACAGGGGAAATGGAAACTGTCGGCTTACAATGTCTGTCCAGTTGTAGGCGTAAAGCTCTCGTCTGTGCCTATCGACACAGCGGCCATGAGCTGCACGGCGCAACCCCAGTCGATAGACGCGAGTCCTGCGATGAGTCCTATCGAGTTCGAGTCTATGCGAGATCAGAAAATCGAAGAGACCAGGGAAGGCAGCGGGACTCACACCCGACGACCCAGGACAGTGCCTTCCGCCACTTAGGAGTGGCGAAGGTCCATGTCCAGTAGTACAGTCCTCCAGAGGTTGGTGCCGACGAACCGAGCTCCGCCAAAGCCAGACCAACGAACATGAGGAAGAATGAGCATACTGCCCACTGCGGAGGATATCAGACATGCTATACTGATACACAAGTCAGTGTCACTTACTCCCCAAACTAGGGCCACGGGGCCGCCATTCGGAATCGCAAACACCAGTACAGACCTACACCGGAGATGAGCCTCGGACGCACGATGAGAGGTAGGGAGCACATACGCGATAGACGGAAACAAGCCGATGATGCTGAATCCGAGCCCAAATACCTCGATCGGGTTGAAGGCTCGCTTGAACTCTTGCTTGTACCCTAGCGCCGCCAGCGCTGCATTATCACTTGCTAAACTGTGTTCGTCGTAGGAGTGCTGGTCGTGAGTGGGAACTTCGGTGACACGAACGACAGAAGGGGCGAAGTCTGCCTTCTCCTTGCTGGTGGTCGACATCGTTGGACTTCAAAGGCGAGGCGATCTGCGCGGGAAGGCCAAGGTCTTATCTAGAGCTCGCTGGAGCTATGATAGAGTGGAGAGGTCCATAGACCGATACTGCGTTCCCACGGCGAAGCTCGTTGTGCGGGCCTAAGCGTCGTGGAGATATCGGAATAGAGCGACACCACGAAGAACATCTAGCCTTGGGTCACGGGTATCAGTATATGCTATGGGTTTGTGCGATGGAACTCACGCGTCGATGAATGTATGGACGGCCTGCGCAGGTGATCCTGCACCTCGCTTTCGAAGCCGGAATTGTCACGAGGCCCTCTCTCCGGTAGTCCGATGTTGCGGGTACATAAACTCAATACTACACCTGTAGAGGATGCCCATGCTACTCGATCCCATTCCCTCTGCGACGAGTATGCTTGCAGGTGCATGCTAAAGTCATGAAACGATCACAGAATCCGTGACGTAGAGCGCTCAGTCCGTGCGGGGTGCCCTTCCAGGACGGGATTCACGCGCATATAACACTCATACCGATGCAATTTGGATCTGATACGGTCAGACACGACGAAAATACTGTTTCATGAGTTTCAGCAAGGTGATTCTCGTGCAACACATGAACGAGCTACACTCACCTGATGGACGTACGGTTGCAAGGCGCGCTTAGCGGCGGTACTCCAAGAAATCTATTCCGGATTTAGAAGGCGTCTTAGTTCGACCTGCCGGCGCCTAATAGTAGTACCCCGACCATGGTCCAGGAGCTCGTGCTATGCGAACGCTTCCTCTGCCAATTAACGGCTATACCATAGTGTTCACGACGCTCTGCGTAGAGCTCTGATGCAAGGAAAACACTAAGGGCGCCACAGCGCTTCGCGAGTTATCAAGAGTACACATTAGTGCCGATAAGCGTGTTCTGCACCTTACGTTGCTTATCGTCGAGTCTACTTCTCCGAACCGCTCCGAACCGTTCGTCTTCACTACTTGGTACTTAGGACCTATACTGCGCTTTCGTTTGTATTGCAGGTCAGGCAGGCGCAGGGTTATGCGGGAGTAGCCCGTGCGCACTCGCCCTTGCTACCCGCCTCCGCTCTGCCAATACGACTGACAGCCACTTCGTCGCACTCTCAGACGCGCTCAGACGCGACCCAGCGGAGATACTCCCCATTGAATTCACTCAGTCTGCGATACGCGCGACGTTCCGCTTGCCGCGTTCACGATCGAGATCGCATCTCGTGCACGACGATAGCGCCCAGTAGCGCCCCCGGCTCGCGAGTCGCAGGACCAGCGTCCCCGCGCCTTATCAACCTCCTCGCGAGGGCCCATGCCTGGACCGCAACCTTCCCCTGGTCCACCTCCTTGCCTCTCCACGCGCGGCCGCGCGCGGCACCGCACACCTCGACGCCGCTCGCCCGCGCCTCTATCGCAGCCCGCCCCGCCCGGGCAGTGGTGCCCTGGTTTGGTGCCCTGGTGCCCGACCGGTATCTACCCAGCACCGATCAAGGGACGCTCGTCGGAACTGCACGCCCGCATCCACAAGATTCGGACATTTGGCGCATCTGTCACCAACGCCCGGGAGAACGTTCAATCAAATTGGATGTACGGGGACAGCTATAAGTCAAGATGAAGGTGAGAAGTGGAGAAAGGAGGACCTCCGGAGTCCTCCAGCGTCGTCGTCGTTGGATTGACTACTGTACATGTTGCGGTCAGCTTCGTCCGTCAGGTGAGTGGTGGTTCATTATTCTTGTGGTGTTTTTTTTCGGTCTTGCGTTTGCTTCGCCTCGCGCCGTCATCGTCATCGTCCTCCACACACTCCAAGTGGCTCCCGTCGTACCTCGCGTCCACAGCCCGACGCAGAGATCCGCTTGGGGGGCTGGCCCCTCCTGCGAGCGCGGGCGCGCCGACAACGTCGGAGCGAACCTTGAGCTTGAGGACCGCCGAGGCTGGTGCTCTGCGCACGGCAGATCGGCACACGACGTCGACACCTGCAGAGAAGGGGGCGAGAACGATGATCAGCGCGCTGTCTCCAAAGCATGAACCGGCGGCAAGATAACGAAAGAAGCGGGGCAGAGCAGTAACAGATGCGGGGTAGCGCGAAGCGGAAGGCGCAGCCGACGACGGAAAGAAGGTAGAGGGAGTGATTGACACTGCGAAGCGAAAGCGAGACGGGAAGGGAAGGGAGGGGACGTAGACCCGGAGAGGTGCCAATCCGCCGCCGCCGTCCTGCACCTGCCGCGCGCCCACCCGACCGCCCGCCACCCACGCGCACGCACCCCCGCGATAAGCCGCGCGCGGGCGGCAGCGACGTGGGAGCCCCAGCGTCCGCGCTGCGACTCCTCCGTCCCCGGAGGAAGACGCAAATGGGCGTTTGGTGGACAGGCGGCAGGTCGACAGGCAGCAGGTGAGCAGGCGGTGGATGGGCAGGTGGGCAGGGCGTCCATGGTCGACGTGACGTAACCGTAACCGTAAGGAGTATCAAAGAACCGCTGCGGGCGTGCTGCACCGCGATACGCGACGAGGGGTGTGTAGGGGGAAGCACAAATGCAACAAGGGGGAATGGTACAGTAGAAGGAGACGTCAAAGAAGGGTGGGCGGTGAGGTGATGTGCGGCGGCAAGCTGTGTCCCCGGGCCCGTCGAGGCGCACGCGAAGCAAAGAAGAGACCGCGCGCAGCAGAGCGATAAGGGCGAAGACGTAGCGTAGTAGACGGGTGTCTGTCCGTCGGCGGTCGGCAGTCGGGGATGCGGTGAGGGGTACATGTAGGAGCCGGTGGCAGGCAGCGAGTGACAGTGTAGGTGGCAGATGGCAGGATGGTACAGGTGGTGAAGATTACACACACAGCCCCCTGTCGCGCGCGGTTCTCGCTGAGAAGCAGCTGATATCGAGGGAAGAGAGTCGCAAGGAAGGAATCCGCGCGGGGAAGACGGTCGGGGGTGTGGGATGGTGCCGATAGACGCGGGGATGTCGGGATGGGGGACAGCGGGAACGAGCGGGCGGGAAGCATACAGTACGGGCGATGATGGAACAATAACCAAGCAACCGGAAAGCACATAGACCAGAGCGAGACCACAAACGGAGCGAATAAAGATGAGAAAAATCATGAAGCAAAAACCAGGAAAAAGGAGGGGACGCTAGTCAAATTCAAAGAAAGACACATACTCTGAGTCCTCGTCCACTGTCGGGAGCGTTTGCGCTGACTGCAAGGAGTGCTGTGAGCGCTGCGCGCGTCCCTTCGCGGACTTGTACGACCAAGGATCCGTGGAAAGCAGGTTGAACGGTGAGGCGGAGGATCGACGCGCCACAGGCGATGGCGGAGACGCCGATCCGACAGAGCTCGACGAGGAAGATGCATCGCACTCCGCGCAAGGACACGCGCTGTGATGAATCACGAGCGAGATGGGGGCAGGTGGCGGAAGCGAGATGGTCGACACAGACGAGTTCGAGTCGGTAGGGGAAAGCGGGGCGAAATGAAGCGCTGACGCTGGCGATGAGGGATCATGAGGGTAGTGCGGATCGAGGAGGGGGTGAGGGGCGACGCTGGAGGACGGGGAGGAGGCCTGCAAGCCGTGCGCGGGTGGCTTGCGCGAACGTCTCCGGAACAGACGCTTGCGCTGCGACACCGTGCCTGCACGCCTCGCAGAAAGTCATTCCTGCCCAAGCGAGGCGGAGCCAGGGCCCCCGGCGGCAGCCGCGGGGATGGGCTCGCCGTCCTCAGCGAGGGCAGTCATCCCAGGTGAGCCTGCATCACGATCCTCGTGGTGCTGGTGCAGGATGACCTTGTTGAGCATGCGTGCAAGGCTGCCCCCGCGGTCCTTCGAGGTCGACGGCCCACGGCTCGCGCTGCGGCTGCGGCTTTGGTCCGGGCCGCGAGAGGCGGAGCGCGAACGGATATTGCCTGCACCGCCGCGTCCGGTCGCTTCGTAGTCGTGTGGATGTGGCGAGGAGGGTTCCAGTGGAGGGCTTGGGAGGGAGGTCAGATTAGCGCGGCCGCCTCGCCCCGTCGAGTGGCTGTATGTGTGCCATGAGTGTATCGTTCTATGATAAAAGGATGCGACGCACATTCTACCCTCATGAGCGTACTGAAGACGCTCCTCTTCTTCGAGTTGGGCAAGCAGCTCAGCGTCGACGTTCGCCCCTGACTGAAGGTTGCCTGCGCCGCCGCGGCCTGTGGACAGGATCTGGGGTGTGCCGTTGGGGGCGCGTGAGCGAGAGCGAGACTTGGAGTCAGATTTGATGTTTCCGAGTCCTCCTCGCCCCGACGAGCGCTGTACACAGGATGATTAGCACAGGCAGACGGAAAATATGAGAACGCCTCTGGCCCGTCTCAAGCGATCAAGCGGATGGGCATATCCTCGAAATGCCTCCTGAGACCTCGGGCGGGCTCATTGGGGTATGGTACCCTTCCCGGGGCCTCGAGCAAGTGACGCGAGGGATACGCAGGGCGGGCAAAGGGTGCTCTCATCGAGCGCGATCTCGAGAATACGTACCGCGCGGGCCTTCTGAGCCTCCTCGTTCTGCTGAATGACATAGCGCTCGTACTCGGCCATGTCTGCAGCCTGGTTGGAGACGAGCGAGGCGGTCTGCGGGAGGTTCTCGGGGACCTTGGAGGCGGAGCGTGCGCGCGAGCCGGAGCGGATGTTGCCCATGCCTCCGCGGCCAGTGTAGATGGCCTGCAGCGTCGTAATAAGCACTCTGGGCGGGCTCGCGAGCGCAGAAACTTACGCGGTCAGGATCGACGGTGGCCTCGCGTCCGCGCACTGGCGACATGGGTTCTCCTGTGGGACGCGAGGGACTGGCGGTGTCGATGGACGGTCTGTGCATGTTCCCGATGCCCCCTCGGCCAGAAGACTGAGCAGTACGCAGTGAATGCCCGCGCGAGTCGCGAAGGTCAAAGGAACGTACGAAGGCATCGCGGCCGCGCGAGACCGACCGGCCGTCGGGGGAGGAGGGCGTAACGGATCGCTCAGAGTCTTCCATGGTGAATGTGAGTACGCGGGATGAGTGGGAGGAGGAGTCAAGGAGCGGAGAGAGAGAATAAATTGGCGCGCGATGCGCTAGTGGCGGTGGAGTGTTCCTGGGCAGCGTCCGCCTCTGCGCAGACGGACGGCGGGCGATAAGACGAGATAGCCTTTGGACGTCGAAGCACACTCACCCAGCACACGCCTTATCTCCTTATCTCCCCCCGCCCCCAGAGCCTCCGGAGTCGCACAACGAGGCTACTCACCTTCTCTCCTTTCCCCCACCACCATCCCCCGCCCTCGCAGCGGGAACTTCTTCAGCGACGACACGTCCTCCCCCGCCAGGGTCTCCTCCTCGTCCTTTGCGCGTTCGTCTCCCGTCGACAGGATCCGCTGTATCTTGGCGCCTAGCGCGCCTTTCCACGACGGTCGCCTCTGCGCAGACACGGCCGTGTCCTGGCTATCCATCCTGTTCAGTATCGTCAACAGCTTGGGCAAGTCCTCTGCGAACGGCCAGCGGGCGGGTCAGGGGCGTGGACAGAGTGCGTGTCGTGAGTGAGTACCCTCCCGTCTGCCCGGGGGATACTAGTACCCTCGCCTGCGGGGGTCATGCCGCGCCCCGGCTCTTGCGCTCGATTGCGACGTGCCTGCGTCATGGGACGTGTCTCCCAGCGTGCGTCTGCCCCGCTCCCCGTCTGTTTTAACCTTTCTCCGCTGCCTTGGCTTCCCATCATCATTCTCGCCCCCGGCGCATGTCCTTCCACACACCCCGCGCGCACACGTGAAGCACCCGCACACCGCCTCCTGCGCACTCTTGTCTATTTCTGAGTGGGCACGTTGGCCCTCCACACCATCGTGCGTGATCGCTCGTCTTCGAACGTTCGCCTTCTGCCCTTCGCCGGACCAAAACACCGTCAAGGGTGGCCGTCCCAGGTCCTGCTTCGGAGACAGCGTATATATAGCCCTGTCGCCTTTTCTACACATACCTGGCATGCCTCTCAGGACTTTCGTATACCGCCCTGCCTTACTTGATCGCATTGCGCCATGTAGCCCTACTTTTGCTCTCAGCACGCAATTTAACCGATGGCGCTTATAGCCTATTTTCAAAACCCAGCTCAGAAGAGAAGCCTGACTTAGGTCCGCCATAACCCGATTGGCCACGCCGAGCTTACTTTTGGACCTCCTGCTAATAGCTCACCTCAAGTCGGCGGTACTCCGGCCCCTATGCTCGATCTCGTGCGGCGCAAAATAGCGTGGTCAAGGACATATAGCTGAGAGAGTGCACTAGTACAGGTGTCGCAAGCAGCAGTATATGTACAGTACCCGCGTGGCACTGCGAAGTACGACTCACATCCGCGAGGCTTGGAGATCTACAACTCCAACCTTAGTACCCGCAGGCTTGCATGGCTTGCCCGTCAATATTGCTCTTTATGACATCGGCATAATCTATGCCTAGCGATGGTATTGTAGCGGTAAGCCCCCTCCCCCCTTGTAGCCTCTACGTATGCCCCTAAGAGAGCTGACGTGCATCCGTATGCCACATTAGGTTTTGCATGAAACGGGCCCTCTACACTGACAGCCCCTCGCTGCTCGACGCCATAGCGTTCCCCATGTAACCGAAGACGCAGTCACCCTGTTGAGTAAGTCAGGTCATAATGTGGCTATGGCTATCCTGATGTGCGATTGCGGCCCACACTCGCATTCAGCGCGTGCTCAGGTCGGGTCAGCAACACAATGTCTCTTGTGCCCGGCACAATATTAACATCAACGATAGTCGGCGGCAGTGGCCCAATGCTTGTTCCAGCCGACATAGAACGCAACAGAAACACGCCTCACACAGCCTGTGGCAGCATGGAGCCTGCACTTGCAGCTTACAGACTCCCCCCTGCCGTGTCACTCGATGGCGCATAATGCCGTCGCGCCCACGCTGCACGCCTGATCACACGAACAGTATATCATCGAATGCTCTGCCCGACGGCCAAGGCACCGCCCACTGTCAGCGGGATTTTTGCCAAACGTCGTCCATGGTGGTCGACATGTGGTAGCATCTGACGCTACTTCTGCTACTATACAGTCGGCCTTCGGCACCGCGGAAGCCCTAGCGGCATGATTGGCACCCCCGGCTACGAGCACAATGGTGGGGGTCGTGGGGGCCCGCAGCATTCGATAAAACCACAAGAGGTGCAAGGTGGCAGCGAGCCAGGAGTACGATTACCGTCGCCCAGCAACGCCCCCGATGGCCACTCCCGAAGAGCTCAACGCACGGACGGCGGACTTCTACGACGCGAATCCTTCGCTGGAGGATGACCGGCTGCGCAAGCACCGCATCGAGTTCGAGGTGACTCTCCGGACGATCTTCAGCGTCCTCCCGCCTGAGCGCACGGGGCTCAAGATCCTCGACATCGGCGGCGGCACAGGTATCCAATCACGACTCGTACCATACGTTGCCCGTTATAGACAACTGATCTCAGCATACACACAGGCCCGTACTCGTTCGCCCTCGCCGCACGAGGGCACAGCGTAACACTCATCGACCTCTCCCCTGGACTCCTCGAACTCGCCCGCGCCCGCGCGGCCTCCGTCCCGCCCGCCTCGCGCCCAACACGCATCCTGCAGGGCGACGCCACCGCGCTCTCCGCAGTCGTCCCCGACGCCGAGCGCGGGACGTTCGACGTCGTGCTCCTTCTGGGCCCGCTGTACCACCTCATGTCCGCGGACCTGCGCGCGCGCGCGGTGCGCGAGGCGTGGGCGATGGTGCTGCCGCCGGCAGAGGACGGGGACGGGGGGACGCTGGTCTGCGCGTGGGTGAGCAGGTGGGCGCACTACCGCGACGTGGCGACGCGCGACCCGGGGCGGCTCGCGGCGAAGCGCGAGTTTTACGCGAGGCATGCGGAGGACGGGTGCGTGTCCGCGATGGATACTTTGGCTGTATGCTGATCGACTCGCACTCGGCGGATTGTCTGCAGAGCATATGTCCGGTACGACGAGGACGGGGAGCCCTGTCACGCGATGCACCACGAGAGCCCGGCGAACATGCCGCTCGTGCTGAAGCGCCTCACCGGGGAGGAGGACGTGAGGATGGTCGGCGCGGAGGGTGTCCTCGCTGGGGGCCTTGACAAGTTGGTGAACGAGCTACATGGTGACGAGTTCGAGGTAAGTCTCTGTGTCTTCATGCACCGCAGGACCTCACTGACGCGGATTCTTTCCAGGCGTGGGTAGACAAATGCATGCAGGTCGGAACGGATGACCTCGGCTGGATGCTCTCCGACCACATAGTAGGGATGGTGTCCAAGAAGGCTCGTTCTCTATGATATAACCATTACATGTACACATACAGTACATAGATGCTGCGTCTACCATCTCTATCCAATCTGCACCATAAGGCGTAGCTCATGCGGATGGCGCCACCGCGGCCTCGAGCGCCTGCTCGACGTCCGCAACCAGGTCTTCCTCCTCCTCAACACCCACCGACAGCCTGACAAGGTTGTCGCCGATCCCCAGCAGCGCACGCTCCTCCGGCGGGATGCTCCCGTGCGTCATCTGTGCCGGGAGCTCCGCGAGACTCTCCACGCCGCCGAGCGACTCCGCGAGCGTGAACAGCCGCGTCGACGTCAGGAAGCGCTCCGCCTCCTTGGCCCCGCCGCGGATGCGGAACGAGATCATGCCCCCATAGGGGAAGCCACCCGCAGCATCGCCGCGGTCCTGCACATACCGGTCGACGAACACCCGCGCGTGTGGGGAGAGCGAGCGGTACGCGAGGTCGTTGCGTGGGTGGCTCGCGAGTCCGGGATAGATGACCTCCTCGACGTGCGGCGAGCGCTGCAGCGCACGCGCGACCGCCAACGCGTTCGAGCCGTGCGCCTTCATGCGCAGGTGCAGCGTCTTCGCGCCGCGCTGCGCGAGCCAGCAGTCGTACGCGGACGGGACGGCACCGATCGCGTTCTGCAGGAAGCGAAGCTTCTCCGCGAGCGCGGCGCGGTGCGCGGGGAGGATGAGGGCGCCCATGACGACGTCCGAGTGGCCGTTGACGTATTTCGTGAGCGAGTGCATGACGATGTCCGCACCCTGGAGGAGCGGGGACGCGTAGAAGGGCGAGAGGAAGGTGTTGTCGACGAGGACGTAGGGATCGGAGGGCGCCTCGCGCGCGAGCGCGACGATGCGCGGGATGTCGATAAGGCGGAGGGTGGGGTTCGTTGGTGATTCTATCCAGATGAGCTTGGTATTTGGCCGGAACGCGGCACGGATGGTATCATCGTCGGCCTTCTCGAGGTCGACGAACGTGGTCTCAAGGCCTTGGTTCTCCGTGGCGACGCGCCGCATATAGCGGAACGTGCCGCCATACACGTCGTTCACACTGATGATGTGCGCGTCCGGTCCGAGCGACTGCAGGACTGTCGCGGTGGTTGCAGAGCCGGACGCGAACGCAAGGGCGTGCGCGCCGCCAGACTCCAGCGCCGCGAGCGTCGTCTCAAACGCATTCCGGTTGGGGTTGCCCGATCTCGAGTACTCGAAGCCCTGCGCGACGGGTCAGCCACCAAAATAAATTTCTCTGCGCATTTTTGCCCACCTTGTGGTTCCCGATCCCGTTCTGCTTGTATGTTGTGCTGAGCGAGATAGGCGGGATAACCGCGCCGGTCTCCTCGTTGGCCTCTGAACCGGCGTGGATCGCGCGCGTCCCGAAGCCATCTAGGGAGCCCTTTTTGTGTGTGTGCACGCCGTTCGTGCCGTTCGCGTGGCCGTTCAAGATCGCGGGCGTCATCGCGGGTGTAGGGGTATAGTAGGTGGTGGTGGTGGGCGGAGGAGAGAGGTGTGTGTTGGGGTGGCTGAGCCCGCGCGATTTTTATACTGGGGAACGGAGGCTGAGCGCAGGAAACGGTGGCGGCAGCATGACGAGATCGACGACAAGCTGACGAGGAAACGGCGACGGGCGGCTGACAAATCCTCGCGCGCGGCGCTCTCCCCAGCCCCGTCGACGTCTCTCTTCCGACCCGTCCACACCAGAGACTACAAATCAACGCACCCAGCGCGCTCTTCGTCCGGATCCTGGCTGGCGCCTTGCGGCGTGGATTACATTCTACGACTCGGCATTGGCTCGCCTTCGCGTCTTCACGTGTGCTCGTGCCGGGCTAGCGAGGTCATCTGGCGTCCAAACGAACGTTGCGCCTGCGCATCCATCTCGCGGCCGTACACGATGGGCGGACGGCGCGGAATGACATAGATCTTGTTGGCCGTCTGGTGAGACCTCGGAGCTCGTGGAGTTTCTCTATCTGGCTGGGCTTGGACCCGGAAGTACACACGCTCGCTCTGGCATCTGCCCCTCGGCCTCGCAAGTCTCCGCTCTCTCGGGACGCCCTCTCTGCCAGCACGCCATCGCTCGTGTTCTCGTGCACTGTGGCTTATATCTATGGATTCCAAAACCTGTCCGTCGCCCAGGAAACATACTATGCCAGTAAGTACGCGCATATCACCCTGACTTATGGCCCTCTGGCCTGGGCTCTACGTAGCCTCGCGTTCGAGGGCGGGGGACAATCTTCACGCAATATTGCACATACGTGCTATTCTGGTCGCTCGGTATCTTGGGTTCCATTGTACAGCACTCATCTTACACACAAGGTCATATCGTACACAGTCCGCTGAGGTTCCTCCTGTCGGATCTCGTCCTCCGCTACCACAAAAGCAGCTTCAGGACTTATGAGGACTTCTTGCCAGCCTTCTTCGCGGCTACGCGCGCACGAGAGATCTGCTTCTTCCAGCCGTAGCACTGGTTGCACGCTATAGTGCGATACGAGGTCAGTTCTGCTCACACGACGTCCGCCGGGGGTACAAAGACGGGGTACATACCGGGCGAGCCGTGCTTCTTGCACTGGTACTGGCCATCCTTGTTCACGCTCGACGCGGGCGCCTCGATGCCCTCGCGGTCGATAGGGTCGAACTGCATACAAGTCGAGGTGAGCCTACACGCGACAGCAGAGAATAGGAGGGACGAACCCCGAAGAAGGTGTCGTTCTCTTCCCTGCCGTCATACTCGCACGTCGCGCACTGGGTGAGCGTGCAGTCCTCAGCTGCCATCTCCGCGGACGCAAGCACAAGCGGTACTCACGACCTCCTTGAGGTGTTGGCAGAAGTAGGCGTCGTTGATCTCGATCGTGGCGGGGGCAACCTCGGCCATAGTGTAGATGTGCGAAGTGGAGATGTAGGTCTATGCGAGACGTCTACGGGAACGCAGGCTGGTCGCCGTGTATCGTGGATGGGTGAGTAGGTGGGTGGGAGGAGGCGGGTTGGGAGCCCCTGTCGAGCGTTATATAGGAGCCCTTGCCGCTGTCCGGATCCTCGCGCGAAGGCGGGGCAGTTCCCGAGGCTGAATGGGCGAGAATGTGGGCCAGATGACCGTGTCACCAGGCCGCTCGCGTTCCCAAGACCCAGCCTAACCTCGTCTCTTGTAGACCGCTCCTAGCACGTGGACACCTTCTCTATTCATTCGTTATACAGCTCTGATACCCTCTTTACTAGCCTCAAGTATCGGCCCTTAGCTCCTCGCCATCGTTTATTATCCGGTGCGCCATGCCCTGCTTCTCTTCCGTGTCCCTTGGGGTGCGTTCTCACCGCGCTGCGTTATCGACAGTGCTCACTCCCCCGTCGCCATCTAGGGACCCTCTACGTACCCACCAAGTGCGAGAAGGACCCTCCGAACTCGAGCGCCCCGCACGCGACCCCGTCCGCAGTCTGCCCCAGGACCGCCTCCTCGACGAGCTCCCAATCCGCCCACGGCCATCGTCTCCTGAACGCCTCCACCCGCACCGTCGCCCGGAAGCTCTCGTACGCGTAATCCAGCCTATGCCCCTCCCGCAGCGGCGCCGCGATGCCCACGAAGCTCTCCGGGGGCGCCTCGATACGCACGCGCAGCTTCCGCGTCCACGTCGCCACGCTCAAGTTGAACTCGCCGCGCCGGCTGTCGTGCCGCACCCGCATGCACGGCGACAGCCACCCCAGTCCGAGCGCGTACGGGGGGCGGAAGTCCCACTGGCCGGCGGGCGAGCGGTATCCGACGAGGTACGCCTGGAGCGGCACGCCCGGGAGCGCGGCGCCGCCAGCGAGGCAGAGCGTGCGCGCGCCGTCCGCGGCGAACGCTTGCGCCCAGATCCAGCCCGCAGGGAAGGACGCGCCCCAGTTCTTCTCGGGGTGCGCACGCCCGCTTCCGCGCATCTCCCGCTCGGCGTGCGCGAGCGTATAGGTGGCGGTGCTCTGCGTGGAGCGGACGTGCCAGTTGAGCGGGAGGAGGCTGGAGAAGCGGAGGATGGGGCCCATGGGTCCGGCGAGCGTCTGCGAGCGCGACCAGGGCGTGTGCGCGGTGAGCACGAGGTGCAAGCGCAGGGCGTGGGCGGGGACGTGGATGTCGTACTCGATCGTCGTCGAGCTCACGCGCATGCTCCCGAGGCCGGGCGCGGTTATGGCGAACGTCTGGGGCTTGCCGGGCTTGTGCTCCCCGACGAGGACGTCCATGTGGTCCGGGAAGAACTCATACTTGAACGCTGGTATGGTGACCTTGGCTGATGAGCTTTCTCCGTCGCTGTTTTGAGATGCAGGCGGGGGCTCGTACAGGACGAGGACGAGGTTTGGGCGCTGCTTCGCGCGTTTGATCCAGCAGAAGATGACCGCGATCGTTCCGCCGTCTTCGGTCTCCGTGCGCGTGTAGTAGCCCTCGAACTTCCGAGAGGAGTGAGGGGCAAAGTGGTCCTGGTTGAACATGGGAATATATGTGGGCAAGTAGCTGGTCCGACGGAGGCCGAGTTGTGGTTCGTTTGGCGCTTCACGCCTTGGATCGTACCTATGTATGCGTAAGTCGACACGTCCTACATAGTGCATATATGCGCACAGTACTTACTCGAAGTTGTTAGATGTTGCAAATGACGCCGACCTCTCTTGCAGGGACCGGCTTCAGTGTGAAGGCTGCGTTGAGGCGGTGGCAGTCAGAATGAAAGCATGACGCGGGGCGCCTCTTGCGCCCCACGCCTCGTCCCCTTCCGACGTGCTGGCGGGTCCGCGGTCGATGTCGTCCAGAAATGTCGCATTCATAGGGTCCCATCCCGGCCGATGTTGCTGTCGCTGCCTGGTTTGTTGAATTCCCACCTTCTCGCTGCCAGTAAGTCTTCTGTCTCTGAATGTCTTCTACCTTCTGAGCGTTCCTCAGGCCTATGACAGCTCAGTCGAGGCGGGAAGGCTATATTATACGTGCAATATATCGGCTAGCCTCTACGTATTAGCAATCTCTTCAGAGGCTACCCGCTGGTTTCTGCCCGGCACGCAGAATTTGACATCCCCTGCCGCTCTCCATGCATGGCGAATCCTTGTCGATGTCTCTGCACATCATCGCAGTGAGCTGCTGTAGGGTCAATATCACGCAGATGCGTCTATCTCTCTTCTCTCTTGGGTGCGTTAGATGTGATTATGTACTTCCATTCGACAAACCTTGCTGGTATGGAGGGGCGTTATCGTCAGTTTGTGAGTCCACAAGTAAACGACTGAGTAGTACTTGGATAGCTATCCCGAGGGTGTTGGCGGTGGTGACAGGCAAAAACATGTCCCAGGGAGGATTCGAGCCTCCGTCTTCACGGAATTGTGTTGCCACAACGTGATGATCTAACCACTAATCGACAAGGACAGGAAGAAATAGCCCTCATGCTCAGACAAGTAGAGCGCATCATCCCGATGGTCATAGCGTTCGTTCAAGGAAGTCTCGAACTTGCACCGAACAGACTCGCGTGTCCACCGTGCAAGATGATGTTGGGTTTGCTAGGAAACTGAAGAAAAAGAATGTGTCCCAGGGAGGATTCGAGCCTCCGTCTTCACGGTACTGCGGAATAACCACAACGTGATGATCTAACCACTAATCGACAAGGACCGGAGGTTTTGGCCTCCTCTGTTACCTATAGCGGCCGCACTGGTAATTGGAAAGCGTCCAAGTACCAGGTTCGCCGCCGGACGAACGACGATATTCAATATCACCAGCAACTGACAGCTGTGCTGAGGCGCATGGAAGGTTACCGCGATGATGTTTCATGTATGCGTTCATCGTAGCGTTCATCAGTGAAGTCAACCGTCTCAGCTTGTTGCAAGAGACGAGATGCTGACCTACGCACTTAGTCGACAAATCCTGCTTACGCTCGTCGTCGATCTTGGTCAGTTTCCTCTGCTGTATGCTCGCCGCCATGCCCGCATGATGTCTCGTCGTTGATATGCGCCAGGGGGTAAGAGATAGTTCGCCGGATTGGTCAGGAAGAAGGAGGCAAATAATACGCATGACGACCTGAATTGATCAGCAAAACACGGTGAACGAGCGAGGATGAGTGCCAAACTGCAGTCCGCGTTGTGGATGCAAGCTCTCGCCACCGCTCGTGGCTTTTAGCCGAGGACTCGCGTAGGAAGATGTTGCCGCGAAAGGGAAAGCTCGACTCTGTTCGTACACAGACCATCTCGGAGAGACATGTGAGAAGTTGCCACCGCACGATCGCGAGGCGAGCGTGGCCGGCGTGTTGTTGCTAATGACCGCGAGGGACGAGATCGGGAACGTAAGAGTACACGGTCATACCGCGTGCGGTGTTCTGGGCGATTACAGAGCTGTGGCGAGGGGCCGGAGAGAACTATCAAGCGCGGCGGTCGAGAGAGCGCGAGCACCATTTCGGGACGAGTGGACGAGAGAATTCTTCCGGAAACGGAAGGTATGTGAAAGGGGTGTCAGACGCGCTTCCGCCGATTATGACGACCCCGCACCGTGAATCGACGCGCCGACGGAGAGCACCTACTCCTATGGGGGACGTGTACATCGCGACGTGCGCTTGCGAGCAAGAGGCGTTCGGGCGCATTGAAGGAGGAGTCGCGGCGGGCAGCGCGCGGCGATGGCGACGGGCTGGGCGAGATTGCGAACTAGCTGGACGAGACAGAGGAGGATCGAACGCGGAGGAACGGACTTCGACCCAATCGAGGACAGAACGTCTCACGGCTTCTCGGACAGTGCTCCTCGAGCTAGACGCTCGATCGATGTATATAACCCGCCCGCCGCCCCCCTCTCCGTCCTGCAGCCCCCATTCGTCTCTTGAATGTGCTTCCCCGGAAAGCGTACCAAGAAGAACCACTCAGACGACCCCGAGTCCTCCGCCAAAGCCCCCGCATCCACCGCACCCGCCGCCACCCCCGCACCCCCGACTCTGCCTGCCGTCGAAACCACCATGTCCTCCCCCAAGGTCGCGATCATCATCTACTCCCTCTACGGCCACATCGCCAAGTGTGCGTACCGCGCGCCCCCCCCTCGCGCATGTCTATGAATACTCACCGAGCGCATATATTTAGTGGCCGAGAGCGTGAAGGCCGGTGTCACGGCCGCCGGGGGCTCCGCCACCATCTACCAGTGCGTCCCGCTCTCTCGAGCCCGCGTTCCCATGCTCACCCTCGCACCCATTGCCCAGGATTGCGGAGACGCTCCCCGAGGAGGTCCTCCAGAAGATGCACGCGCCGCCGAAGCCCGCGTACCCCATCCTCGCGCCGACGGACCTCGCCCAGTTTGACGCGTTCATCCTCGGCATTCCCACCCGCTACGGCAACTTCCCCGCGCAGTGGAAGGCGTTCTGGGACGCGACCGGCGGCCTCTGGGCCTCGGGCGCGCTCACCGGCAAGTACGTGTCCGCGTTCGTCTCGACCTCGTCCCCCGGCGGTGGCCAGGAGGCGACGATCATCAACGCGCTCTCCACCTTCGTCCACCACGGCATGATCTTCGTGCCCCTCGGCTACGCGAAGGCGTTCGGCCAGCTGACGAACGTGTCCGAGGTCCACGGTGGTGAGTACCTTCTACCATTCGTTCCGTGCGGGGTGAACGATGGCGCATATATGCGCTATCAGACCCACCCGCGCGGCGAGGTCTCGTGTAGACGTCTGGCTCATCGAACCTTCACAGGATCGCCGTGGGGCGCCGGTACCTTCGCTGGTGGCGACGGCTCGCGCCAGGCCTCCGCCCTCGAGCTCGAGGTCGCGGAGATCCAGGGCAAGCACTTCTGGGAGACCATCAGCAAGGTCAAGTTCTAAGTATACGCACCGTTGTACCTTGACTCGCAGTGGACGTTCTGCGCCATTAGCTTGTAGAGACGCTGGAGAATGTACATTACACGGCAATGCACGCCTTCAATTCCCCTGGTCTGTCTGGATCAGAGCACTTGCATAGCTCGGACACAATGCGCGCATACACCGGTCGTTGGTCAGTATCTGTGAAGAACGGCGAGCGGTGCATGCATGAACGGCGACGATCGGCGCGTCCGGGGCCTATGGGCCGTACAGCTCCCTGCGCCTTCACTTTCTATCAGTACCCATCTCGCTCGGAGCCACAGGAACAACCAACAGAGTACGGACGTCAAACATACCGGCCCTGCGGCTTCTTCAGGCCTATCTCGTCGTCATCGGTGATACAGGGCACGGTCCACGATCAGCTGGACGCGCCTGATGCCACGCGCGAGGACGAAGAGTGGGCGGTGGCAGTAGCGCGGCGCGGGTGGGAATGGGGAAGAAGAAGCTCGAGGCACGCGGGAGCGGCCACTAGAAGCGCACTGACGCCATGTGTGTTTGTGCACGGGTTATTCTGGGCGGGCGAGGGATATCATGTGGTGGGAAAGCCTTGTTATTCTAGGTCGGCGAGTGCGTTGTCGTGGTGAGAAAATTGGACACAGTCGCGTCCTGTGCATAGTTACTCCAAGACTTGGACGGCGAGTAAGATGTGAGATCAGCAGTGACACTGCAAGCCGCAAGGCAGTCGCTAGCCCGAAAGTCTGCGAACGACGTTGTGCGCCCTCGACTGAACGAAGTCATGTGTTGTTGGTGCCAGCGATGAAAGGGACGGTAGGGAAGTGTATGCTCTCGGGTCCGCGAGTACCCGGCGGTCGGAGAGTCGCCGCAGTGACGGGAAAAGAGAAGGGACACGCTCGGAGACTGGAGTAGGCGCCGGTGGCGGCGCGCACGTGCCCGACGCGTCGCGCGTCGGCGTCAATGTTCGCTTGTGGCGCACGCCCGCCACTGCGCCGTTGTGGCGTCGGCGGTCTTCACCTCGACTGCCACGGCGGCCCCTTCACGGTCGTCGGGGAAAGCGATGACAATACCTTCGGATGCGAGAAAGATCGCGGGGGTTTGCTGGTGCGCCACCGTCCGCCGCAGAGGGAGGTGGCGACATCGGCGGTGGACGCCTTCGCGCCCGAACGGTCAGCCTCAGCCAGCCCTTCGACGGGCACATTCGCGAAGCTGGTCGATCCAGGCTAGAAGGAGCGAGCGATAAGCTAGAAGCACGCCCGGGCCGTAGCACAATAGCAGCTCACCGGAACATCGCGGCGGAGTACGAACTGCGGCGCACAGGTATAAAACCCCGTGCGCACGTCCCAAACTCAGATCGCTCCTTGTCCTCCCCCACATACCACCTCTCCCCCAGCCCCCCGTTCTCCCCTGCTGCCCTTCTCCCCTCATACGACCTCGCCACCGCTACTTGGACCGGAAGACCGCCATCGACGACGCGCCACCGCGCGCCTCACCCAACGATGGGTAGCCACATTGGCCGACGACGTCGAGGCCGACCTCCCCATTTCGGCCACCGCGCAAGCAAGCCTTAAGGCCACCTACAAGCGACGAGGTCTTGGGCACACTACAGGACGCCGTCAGGTTGGACGCCACCACGGTCGGTCGCGACTCGGACGGCGCCACATCGGACGTACCTCATCGGGCGCGCTTGAGCATCACCGCCGTACGCCGTCCAGTTCGCCCGCCCCATGCTGATGCATAAGCAAGGACTATTACGATGCGTCTGAGCGGGCGCAACGTCGTCTGCCAGTCAAAAGGGGTGGCGAAGAGAGAGATGCGCGACGCACCTCCACCGACGCTTGACAGATCCGATGCCGATGAGGGTGGGCGACCGTCAGTAGGCTGTTGCCTCCGTACCGTCGATGTCCCACTTCAGAGGCGGAGACTGATCTACGCAACGGAGAGGCGGCCAATAAGACTATCCGCAAGCACCCGGACCCCAATGCATCCGCCTCGCATACGCAACTTGCGACTGGAAGAGCGTATCATTGGGCTTGTGAGCCCGCGCTTAATCTCAACGACCACATACCAGGATAATGAGGAGAAGGTATCGTTGGTCATCCTCGCGAAGTATGGGAGTGGCATACAGATGGCCAAGCTATCGCTCTGGGCGTGGGCCTCATTGGACGTGGAGCCACATCGGATGATGTCCTGGTCGCGGGCGAGTGGCGTAGGCAATCGCCCGTGGGCTATTCCTTTCGAACCAAGAGGCCCCCGCCCGTTCTCGGCCATAATGGATCACCTTTACGCCGACTACGACTCGGATGCGCCTCCGGTATTCCTGCGAGGAGTCAGCAAGTTTAGAAGATCAGCCGGAAGCGGAGCTGGAACGCCCACTTGTTCAACGAACCTGGAGAGGATGGGCGCGGGTGACTGTCTGAAGGCTATTGCCTCGGTACCATCGACACCCCGCCTCGAAGTAGAGAAAGTCGCCCCCCTCAACGACATGCCGGCGGGCAGGAAGGGATCCATTAAGTATCGGTCGGCGCCGAAGAAGGTTCTATGGGCCCACGCACCCCGCTGGTCTCCAATCTTTTTCCCGCACAAGGGGTCGTCAACACACTCTTCAACCAACTCTACCCCCAAACACGTGCCACAGCTATACAAGACCCCAACAGCGCCGATTGTATGTCCTCGAGGAATTTGGGACTTATGAGGGGTCTCTCATCGAGTCATGGTGCGGGTATACCTGCAAGATTGAATCATCGGCACAAACCTGGTCGACCGAACGTGGCTCGGCGCAGCACATCGAGCCAACGCGGTGACCGTATTTCACATCGTACCCGGAGGCCAAATGGTCCGAATCCCTGAACGGATTCACCTCATAGGAGATCCTACAGCAGACAGACTTTCGAATCTGGATACGCAAGAAATTAACCCGATCAAGGCGACACGGCAAGCGACATACCGCACATTAACGGCCAATAGAAGGCCTTTGCCCTATCGCAGGCTACCCTGCGGAGGCGATGGTGTTGGGTGCAGTGCACATTCGACAACAAATTACCCAGAACGCCCAAACGGAGTCGATTCTGCAAGATGTTTTACATATTAACGTGGAGCCCGGGGTTAATGACGACCACCTACCACGTCTCGCGGGTCAACAAGGATTCTATGGCCACGAAATTGCCTCGATAAGTCTCTTGGCAAGCATCAGCCATAGCTCTGGCCACGACCGAAAGGGAACGAGCTGCAGCGATTGACTTCAAGGATCGATATCCAGAAGATGTGCATCATCTCGGCATGGCGAGTTGTGTTCGCCGCCGGCTGCATAGCAGATACGTCATTACACATTAATCCAAACAAACAGTCGTACACGAGTCTAATCAAACACGTCAGAGGAGAAAAAGCAGGATATCATACGGCATCATCAGCGGCATTTGGTGTGCGCAGGGTCGGGAGATCCAGCGACGAGCTCGCGTCCTTCTTGTTCTCCAGCTCAAATTCGGTCTTGCTCCCACCGCCGCGCGTGGTGGTCTGCGCCGTTCGGTCCGAGAAGTTGATGGTGGTGAGGAACTGCGACGTCGACTCCTTCCGCCACGCGCGGCGCTCGAGTACGCGGAGCGCGATGAGCTGCGGTCCGATGGCCTGCACGATTCTCCATCAGCCCCATCCTAATCACGAGTTCACGGCGAGAAAAAAAGAGCGGACGCACCGTGAACATCGAATAGCACGAGAACGCTATCTGGATGTCGCTCCCGATGCCGTACGTGATGAGGTACGCCATGCTCCCGAGCGTGAACGGGAGCGCGGACTCGACGATGATCGCGACGACGCCGGTGTACGCGCGCGTGCCGTCCGCGCTGACGCCGAGCCGCCGCCCGATGTAGAGGATGCGGCCGCAGATGAGGGAGGTGGCGAGCACGTTGAAGACGAAGACGAGCACGTTCCACGCGGTGCCGAACTTGGTCGCGGTCCCCGCGAAGTAGTTGCCGTCGGGGCGGCCGGACTCGTAGAGCAGCCCCAAGCAGCTCGCTGCAGCCAGTCAGTCAGTGGGTCGAGCGGGGATGGCGGATGCGGAGGTGCTCACCGAGCGAGCCAAGCCAGATCAGCGCTGGAAGGATGATCACGGGCACATTATCCCAAATGACATACACTCGGTACATCTGCGGCGAGCGTGAGCATTCTCTCGAATGCGCGCAACGCAATTGAATAACGCACCATCAACGCGTCCGCCATCAAGTTGCTGACCATGACCGCGGCGGAGCCCCACGTCTGGTACCACACCGCGACGTGGTCTGCGAGGTAGGCGTCCATCCCTCCCGGGTAGTCGGCGTGCACGATCCACATTTGCTCCCCGAAGTACGTCTGCGTCGTCCAGTAGATGGTGTTCAGGATGAGGAGCACGGTGCTGAAGACCACCAGGAACTTGTCCGCACGCGTGGGGTGCTTGCTGCCCACGATATGACGGAGCGTCATGAAGTATAGGACGAGTTCGACGCCTGCAGACACAACACAAGTTAGCGACGTCTGGTCGGACGACGAGGTGAAGACAATCAGGAAGCCCAAGCCAGTGGTGCCTCCGCCGCTGTACGCGAGACTGTAAAGGGTCTTGCTGGCACGGCGCAGGCAGCCCAAGTTTTGTGATGTATGTCGCATTGCGTCAAATGTGCATGCGAGACGAGTAGGCCGCTCCCAGAGGAAGCGCTCTTCGAGGGCAGGCCGGCAGCAGGTCGCGTCGGGCGCGTATGCATGGGAAGTATGCATACACGCCCGAATCGAACCTTCGCTCGACCGCCAGCCTCACAGCTATAATGCTTCACATCGCAGAGCGCATGCAACGGGTACTACTACGCTTCTGCGCCCGATGCTCCTCACATACGCGACATAATAGGGTACTCACCATAGAGAATGGCGTTGATGTTGTTCACGATGTAGTACGAGTTCTGGAACAAGGCGGGCATGTCTCGGGACGTGGGGGCTTGGATGGATAGATGCCTTCGTGCAGAGCTCGGAATCCCCTCAGCTCATCTATAAACGCAGGGCTTCGCAGCCGTGTGGGAGATATCTGCCGAGTTCACGACCCAAGTAGCTTCTCCGTGGGGCAAGGACGTCGTCCTGATCTTCTTCCAGTCCTCCGACCGACTGTAATAGTAGTACCGGTGTCGAGAGTGGGGCTTGAGTGAGTTCCCGACTGTTTCAACGCCGTCGAGAGCTACAGCAGGTGGACGTGATAAGGACAGTGGGCGGGGCGCCGTCGTCGAGAGAGGACAAGCATGAGAGCTGCTGTGGGGAGGGAAGCTAGGTTTTCTGGAGGGTCGGCAAGGGAGAGCTTCTGGTGGGCCATGTGGACGCGCTAGAAGGCGGAGCGGGAAACGCCCAGATCTGCGGGTGGACAGCGGGCGCTCCGCTTCCGCGCATCCGCTCATCTGCTTGGCGACGGGGATCGCCGCCACAAAGGCCGACAAGATCCAAGACCAGACAAGACTAAGTACGAGGGTGGACGGCGAGGATATTCGGCGGGTGTTGGCTGCGCGAAAGGACCTTATTGGATACCTGTGACTCTCCTACCCGGCCGTTCGCTGGACTGGTGCTCAGATGGAGCACCTTGGGCGCAGTCCAAAGCGCAGTGCATATTCGAACAATGCGACGGGAAGTTCATAGTACACACAACATCACGAAGTAGATGGCCATAGCACATGACATCCGGGATCACCGAGACTACCACCCTGGACAGCTCTATCGCTGCTCCCTTGGTTCTATAACCACCGCTATCAGCACGAGTCGCGAACTCAGATAGACAGAGACAACGTACGTGACCACTGTACGCTCAGGATGAGGTTGTCGTACCCACGACCGTGCATCTTCTCCATCGCCTTCTGGGCGGCCGACTTCTCCTCGAAGCTGACAAACGCGAAGCCCTTGCCCGCGCCCGTCTCGCGGTCGCGCCCAACGTACACACGGGCCACACGCCCGAACACGCCGAACAGATCGCGCAGGTCGTTCTCCTGGGTGTCTTCCGAGATGTTCGTGACGCGGAGCGTAGGGAGGTCGTCGCGGTTGCCTCCTGGCCGCCCCATGGCCTCGCCGGGTCCCCGTCCTCCGCCACGCATCGATGGGGGGACGTACTTGCCACCAGTACCAGAAGAAGGCGCGGCCGCGGCGGGCTCCGCGGGCGTACCGGTATCGTCGAGGCCGGTGGGAGGAGTGTCTGACCGGATCTGTGAGGTGATAGCGAACGATAGCATCGCAGAGGCACGCACCTGCGCCATCCAGTCCGGACAGGGAGTCCTTGTAAGGACATTTTGCAGTGAAATGGTCGCCCTTGCACAACCGACAGACGACCTTTCCGGCACCGGCCTTCGCAAGGTTCGCCTTCACTGACTGCTCTGGGGATGCTTCCGCCTCGGAGGACTACAGGTCGGATTGGGGGTGTCGGTAGCGGCTTCGAGATACAAAAGTTGAGGACGTACCTTGTTCCCCGCGCTCAGCTTCAGGTAGACATTCTCTCCTACGGTCGTCGTCGCGCGATCAGGTCCGGGCTTGTTTCCCTTCTCCTGGCCAAACTTGGCCCATGTTTTCCGCTCAGCAACGCTGTGGTCTACCACGGCCTTCTGCAGAACGCGCTTGATCCTCCTCGTAATCTGGGAGAGGGGTTGATGCCGCGTAAGGTTTGGCGGTATCTCCTTCATAAAGCGGGCGGTACTTGCCTTGACCTTCTTGCCCTCATCGTTGATAGTGTACTCGACAGTCGTGCGGATGCCGTTCTCATCGACATAGTCCTCGCCCTTGGGTGTCTCTGCAGAACACCCTGGATCAGCACCGAAGCAGGCGGGGGCGATAGCTTACCGAACTTACCGAACTCATCGACATCGTCCGCCCAGGACGTTTTGGGTGCGCTGCGATATCAAGCGCACTCGTTAGGTTCTTTCCCATTTCCCGTACGACCAGACATACTTTGCAGAGGCCATAGTGAGGATGCGGGGAAAGCAGAGGTGTGCGCTGCTCAATCCCCCGTTCGGAGAGCAAATCGCAAAAGACGTGACGCGTCCGTGACACTGTGACTCACGCCCTGTCACCCCTCCCCCGCTGTTCGCGGGCGCGTCGAGCGCGTACCCTCATCTGCTCCTGCTTTACCTCGCAACTCTCTGTCTGGGTTCGTCTGCGTCTTTACGAGACAGCTGGTACTACAGGCTGCTTCTTGCAGACACACGAAGCTGCTCGCGATTCTTGGAGGACTCTTAGGCGCGGCGTGATATGGCAGCCAACGCAGTGGGACAGTGAGCAGAAGGTCATACACTCGATGCTTCGTTATTGAAATCCTGATTGTAACGCGCAGGAAACAGACGGTACATGGCTCAGCGGACGGGCCCGCGCTCGCGTCCTCTTCCGAGTTGCTGAGCTCTCTGGAGACGCAGCCAGACGTTGTGTCCTGGATCAACGACATACTCGAGGTCTCGGAGGAACCCGACGATGCCGAACGTTCAACGGCGTTGACCGACCTTGACCGACGCGTGTCGCATCTAGTAGGCACGCTGGAGATTGCTTCGGAAGACACCTCGGCGCAGGTCGACAGGCTCATCGAGGATATCTCGCGCGGCGCTTCTCGGCTCACGTACGATCTCCACTTCATGCGCGAGAGCGCCCTCTCGCTGCAAGGCATTCTTCACAATGTAGAGGGCCAGTCCAAGTCGTCTTTGGGGCCCGACACGGACGCGGCTCTGGAGAAGCTGCACTACCTTGATATTGTCAAACGGAACATGGAGGCGACGCGAGAGGTTCTGCGGGAGGCGGAGAGCTGGAGTACCCTGGAGAGCGACGTCACCTCCCTTCTAGGTGAGAAGAGCTACGAGAAGGCGGCCGAGAGGCTGTCCGAGGCGTCCAAGAGCATGGCTGTATTCGAGAACACACCCGAGTATGATAGCCGACGGACGCTCATGGTCAGCCTCCAAAACCAGCTGGAAGCCTCCCTCAGCTCCGCCCTGGTAGCCGCCGTGAACTCGCAAGATGTTGCGGTGTGTCGAAACTACTTCTCCATATTCCGCAACATCCAGAGGGAGTCCGAGTTCCGCAACTACTACTATGGCTCGCGGCAGGGCCCGCTCGTTGAGCAATGGCAGACCGCTCGTCTGCGTGACGGCGATCCCAGCTCGCCTGTTGAGCAGTCCACTGTGACTTTCTCGTCGTTCCTGCCGACATTCTACCAAGCCTTCCTAGCCATCCTCCAATCCGAACGCACCTCCGTTCCTGCCATCTTCCCGGACCCACGACCGACGCTCTCTGCCCTCATTACGTCCACCCTGTCATCTCTACAGCCTTCGTTTTCGCAACGTTTGGAAGCAATGTCCACATGCTACGGTGCGACAGCGCTTGTACAGCTCATCTCGGCCTACCGAGCAACGGAGGACTTCGCCAACGCCACGGACAAGATCATGGAAAAAGTCAGTTACGCCACACCAGTCGCTGAAGGCGAGCGGCCGGCCTCTGGCCACCTCCGGCGACGCTCCTCGGCGCGTATGTCCATGTCCATGTCGCGTCGCACCGGGAGCCATCGCCCCTCTATCAGCGGGACCGGCGCGCTGGCTCCTCCTGCTCTCGACTGGGATCAGGAGCTGTTCGAGCCCTTCGTGGACTTCCAGGTCGACTACGCTACCCTCGAGACCCGCTACCTCGAAGATGCGCTCAAGACCGCGCTTGCAGGCGACTCCCGAGGACGCGTCGACCACGCACGGCTCCTACGCGAGCGCGCTGTAGATATCTTCGGTGTCGCGGAGGAGGCGATCACGCGTTGCATGGCGTTCACGCACGGCTACGGCACGTTGGGTCTCGTCCAAGCCGTCGACAGGCTCTTCTCTACCTTCGCCGACGCGTCGAGAGTCGAGATTCTTGAGCGCCGCTCGGGCCAAAGCGGACAGTCGTTGACGGCGTCTGCGTCCGGAGAGGACCTCTCCGATCTCGACTACACCGCGGAAGACTGGGCGGACATACAGGCGCTGCTGCACTTCCTCGAGGCTGTTCGGACGCTTCTCGACCGCACCGTCGTGTTCGAAGGCAAGCTGCGCTCGACAGTGACGCAAGTGTCCACGACATTGCGACAAGCCCGGAACGAACCCGTCAGCGTGTACTTGTCCGGCGCGAGCAGGGGCAAGCTGCAGCTGCTTATACAATCGTCGCTGAACTCTGCGGAGTTGCACGAGCTTCTAAACAAAGTCGATCCGGAGCCTTCTTCGCAGGCCCAGTCGCGCGGCGACGGGTTCCTCGCGCCCACTCCCCCCACTCCCGATGCTCGCCGTTCCCCGCGGACGTTCGCAGTACCTCACCCGACCCTTGTCTCCACGCCGCCGCTCCTAGTTGGCGCGCGGAGCGCCATCTCAGAGCTGGCCAGAACCTGTCAGCAGGCGCTCCAAGACACTATCCTCTCGCCTCTGCACAAGTATCTGGCATCGTACGCTGCGTCGTCTCTGTGGTCTGCCGCCGGCGACCCCAAAGCAAAGCGCCCCCTCACCGGCAGCGCCAGCGCGCTGAGCGAGGTCCAAGTCCCGACGTTCTCGCTCTCGCCGAGCAGCACCATGCAACACGTCGCGGAGGGCCTGCTCAACCTCCCCCGCCTGTTCGAGGTGTACGCGGACGACGACGCGCTCGCGTTCTCCCTCGAGACGCTCCCGTCCGTCAGCGCCGAGCTGCTCCGCGGCCTCGCCGAACAAACCCCTCCGGCCGAGGCTGCTCTCTCGTCTGGACTTTCGCATACGCGCCGATCGCCTTCGCTCTCCCTCAAGGCCTCGCCCTCCCCCTCGGCTGCGGGCGTATTGCCCCCGCCTACGCTCACGCCCGAAGCGGTCTCCGCGGCATGGCTCTCGTCGCTCGGTCTCTCGCTCGTCTCGCGGCTCACTGCAGACGTCCTCCCTCGCATCCCGAAACTCACGCCCGCCGGCGCGGCACAGCTCGCCTCGGACCTGGGCTACCTCTCGAATATCGTCATGGCACTCAACGTCGAGTCGCCGGAGCTGGAGAAGTGGCGCGAGTGGGTAGACGTCGACGACGCAACGGGCAAGGAGAAGCTGAAGGAGGCGAAAGAGAGCCTTGCGTCGGGCGAGAAGGAGGATGCGGTGATGGCTACGGTCGCACGGTTGCGGGGCTGGGTGTAAGGCACTCGTGGTGAGCATGTATTATGGGATATTGATGTTATGTATTGCTGGAGTGTTGGACGTCCGAGATAGTGCCCAGGACGTTGAACATGGTCTGCTGTGCGCATAGTATCCTTGACTCCACTATGGGATCCGTGGTACGTCTTCCTTTCCCGCGTCGCTACGAAGCTCGTAACTGATGGTATGCAATCGGTGCTGTTACAGTAGTACTATGCAGTGTCGTAAGGCTGTCTTCAGCGTGGTATTGTTTGGTATTCTAGTCAGTTGGCTTGTCCTCGGTGAGAGTCCCCGCGTCGGTGTCCTTGCTACTGACTACCGTCCTTGTAGGTGCAGCCCATTCTATCTCTGGGTGATCTCCGCATTCGTAGACGTGATACCTCAAGACGCCTCAAGAGGTCGTGGAAATCCAGTAGCCTGCGGTATGTGCCCTGGAGATGTTTGTATACGTGACTGCTTCGGCTTCAGTGTGTACGCTTTTGCCTAGACTGTAACGGAAGCCTTTGGACTCGGGTATATGCGTGAATATCTCCGCGTTGGCATTCTGACCGTTCAGCAGCGTGGCACTGCTCCGTAGTTCGCGCGCTCTGATCCAAGGTTTCCGAGCGCGGGCTTTGGCGGTGCGGAGGCAATAGCCTGATGACGATTGCCTATGCACGTCGACTTCGGTGACGTCTCCGCGAGGATTGTTGTCAAGTCCAGATTCCACGTGTGTTCAAAAGCCTTGCTGATAGAATTCGCAGATAAACCACTGGGTCGTTGATCCACCTTCATTGCGTTTCCTGCGGGAATGGAAAGCGTGCGGGCCTGCGAAGTTGACGTCGTGCGATGTTGCCTCGCGTTCAAATATTGGACGACATGACCTGATCGGTATCTTGACGACTTCCATAACGGTCCATACGCTTGACCAGGTGGTCCCCGGGAGATGGCCCGTCCTGGAAGTTCCCCGGCTCGTGGCGCCCAGTATGAAGTGCAAGGAGATTGACATGCCTTCTGGGATTTCGTACTCGCGCAGGCGAGGGCCGGCGTGGACCTCATTGGCCTCATGGACACGTTCGACGGCGTGCGGATGCTGAATGAACGTCTTCTTGACCATCTTCCGATAGCGTGGTCTATCCCGTGTCTGGCAACAGGCCACAGACGGTCGCCCTCGTTCATCGACCCTGGATGTGTCCAACGTCGGTGGGGGTACATACATATGTACGGGGTATCTTATTCTTCATCGCTCCTTCGAACTTGCTGACGATGTCCACCCGCCACAAGCTCACCATAATACTGTGCATGTGAATCAGCATAGGGCCCGCACGATAGACCACGTACGATGCTGCTCCATTCCATTCACCCCCGGGGCCACTGCCAATGACCAGGCGACCGCCGTCGTCGATGCTGGACGCGGCTAGTCCGGGCACCCATGTGGCGTCGCACTCAAGCGCTGTGGTGATTGGCCGGCTGGCCGGCTGGAGGCCCCCAAGAGCTAGCCCGCACTGCATTTGGCCTCGGGGACTGCTTGCGCGGTCGCGGTGGTGTCAAGGTCAGTCTCGACGTCGTCGGCCAATGTGGCTAAACATCGCAGTGTGAGGCGCGCGGTGGCGTGTCGTCGATGGCGGTCTTCCGGCCCAAGTAGCGGTGGCGAAGTCCTGCAAGAGACGAAGGGGGGCAGGTGAGAACGGGGAGAGGTGGTCGAGGTGGAATGTGGGGGAAGACAAGGAACGATCCGAGTTTGGGAGGTGTGCACGGGGCTTTATACCTGTGCGCCGCAGTTCGCACTCCGCCGCGATACTCCGGTGAGCCGCCGTTGTGATACGGTCTGGGCGTGCTTCTAGCTTATTGTTCGCTCCTTCTAGCCTCGATCTACCTGCTTCGCGAATGTGCCCGTCGAAGGGTTGGCTGAGGCTGGTCGTTCGGGCCCGGGCGCGAAGGCGACCGCCGCCGATGTCGCCGCCTCCCTCTGCGGCGGACGGTGGCGCACCAGCAAGCCTCCGCGATCTCCTTCGCCTCAAACGTTATCCTGCCTGTTCACCCTCGCTGACCACGACGCGATCGGTGTGGTGGTCGAGGCGAAGACGGCCGACGCCACAACCACGACGGGGATTAGCGCGTTTTCTACCGCCGAAAAGGCGCCGGACATCCCACCGGAGCAGTTTCCCTCGTGGCCCTTTTTCGTCGAGTAACAGGCCGTAGAAAAACGGCCGATGATGTAACACCACGAGACCCTTTTTGTAAGGCTCTTGGCTTAAGGGCAAGGTATGGTTTCACGCTGTCGAAAAGGCGTGGTCGTAGTCTACGAAAAGGTGACCGTCCGGGCCCCTTTTCGAGTGAGTAGAAGGCACGGGTCGATGTAAACCTCTTTGCTCATTTTCGCCTACCGAAAAGGCCGGATCTTCGAGCGCTTTGCTCAGGTTTCCGGGCCCATAAATACTCAAGCTTTTCGAAGCCCGACACCAAATCCTATCAAGAGCGTTTTGCACCATAGATATTGCGCCGGAAAGAGTCCCGAAAGCGCACGAAAAGGCATCCCTTCGCCTGATGAGAGCAGCCGCACAGCACATGGCCTTTGCCGGGGACCTTTGCACCACTTTTCTGTGGTCGACAATTTTACCTTTTCGAGTGCTTTTCGGGTTGCCATATATGTGGCTGGAAAGGCTATATATTCTGCCACCAACAAACCGCCAAAAATGCGCCACGAGGGAAACTGCTCCGGTGGGATGTCTGGCGCCTTTTCGGTGGTAGAAAACGCGCTAATCCCCGTCGTGAACGGCGGGCATGCGCCACACGCCCAACATTGACGCCCGCACGCGACGCGCCGTGCACGTGCGGCGCTGCACCACCCGGCGCCTACCCCTGGTGCCTCTCTTCTCTCCCGTCCTGGCGGCCACTCTCTGCGACCGTGGAGGCACTCGGGTACTCGAAAACCTCATTTATACCACCTCGCCTGGACTTATGCTTGCCACAGCGGCTTCTATGCATGACTTTACCCTTTCGATAGCGTGCAACGTCTCTCATGGTTTGCCAGCATCGACGCGGATATCGCGGTCACATATCGCAACCGTGCATTCCCGCCGTCTCCAAGTCCCAGGAGATAACTATGCACTAGATGCGGCCATTTCCATCTCATCCACCTTTGCGACGCACCCGCATACTGTATATCTGGCGGCAGCTCGGCGTCGACGCGGACGGCACGCCGACGCGTTTACCGTCGAGTCCGCGCTGCCGTTCATGCTTGAGAGCATGGTGTACTTCATCACGCACAGTATCGGGAGCGACACGGTACAGGTTGTGTTCTCGCGCCACTCGTCGTCCGCGGTGCGTCCAATGTCGTCTTCTTGAGGATGTAGCTGATCCAATATCGTGTAGGCCACCGGACCGCCCTCGCGCTTTGCGTACTGGAGCGGCGAGTGCGGTGAATGGAGGCTATGTCGCAGCTTCTCACTTTCATTAACATCACGGACCGCATGGCGTGGTACCTAACTCGCCGCTACGGGAGCAAGGCCGAATTCAAGAAAGGGAATAAGCAGCACCGCACGCAAGCTCATCACCGACATCGTCCACCGTACGCATATTGTGAACGCTACTCACGCTGTATGATACCCCCAGGGCCTACTTTGCCTCGTATCGTGCGTGTGATTAGGCTCACGTTCGGTGATCCTCTGTAGCCGGTCGCGATCCTCGAACTTCGCCTCGCTGCATCGATGGCAAGGACGAGGACAGTTCCCCTTCCCGCTGGATGCTGCGTCGTCGTATATCGTTTCTTGCGGTCGACGAAAGTCGAGGTGCAGAGGATGGGTGATTCCGCGAGGCCGTATGATATGCTTCGGCATCATGGTATGTGATTACCAGGACCCTGGTGCCCCACGTTGACAATTATTGAATTCTGCAGACTCGTTGTGCAGCGCATCCCGTCATCGGGTGCGCGCGCTGTACACTCAGCGCTGTCACTCCCGCAGGTCACCGTTGCATATGTCGGCAATGACCTTCTCTATTCGCTGTCAGCTTGCGGTATGTTGCTGGCCGTTTCATGTTGGTCGTGGTCAGTGCTTGTGTGTTCGTCTTCGCGCATCTTGTTGTTGTTGCATGTATGTCGACTTCGTCAACGGGGTCCACACCGGTTGGTTGATGGTGTTGGCCAGATTAACGCCTCAGCACGGTCGGTGTAGTAGGTGTTGCAGATGTGCATCTCCCGGTATGAAGTGCGTTCTTGACTAGGTGAGGGCTGGATGCTCCATCCCGGTGTCTGTCGAGTTGCGATGATTGTTCTATGTCCTATCGTGGAACGGTGATGCGCTATTGACATCTCGGCAAGCCAGGGTAGGATCGCGGTTCACCGACCTATACCCCTTCCGGCGCCGTGGCGAATTGTCATGATCGTCGTTCTGACCGCCTCTTGTTGCACAAAACAGCGTGTGCATTGGGGTAGGGGGCTGACAATCCTGAGTGGCCTATATCGGGTCTCCTCGTTTGACCAATATTCCTGTCTTGCTGAAGACGTTTGTCCACAGATACTGTCTTCCCGTAAACTCGAGGCGGACTGTATTTGGCGAAATTAATCCAAATATCCGCAGGGTGGGTGTTGACGGTACGGGGCTCGTTTGGGCACGTTGACATGTTCAGTTCCCTTGGGTGTCTTGTTAGATTCTTGCTGAACAAATGCTTGGACCCTACAATGCAAGATCAGCAATGCATGGATCAGCACAATACCGCCACATAGGTACGCACTGTGGAGTACCCATTATCGTCCTCACCTCATATCCTCTTGGTAGTAAACAACGGAGACGCCGAGAGCACGTGCCCGCGGCCGGATTGGCTTCGAAATGTCCAGCGCACGTTCAATCCCCCGACGATGCGGCCGGACAAGTATGTTGGTCGCCTCCGTACCCGAGTGGAGGGCCAATCACTCCCCCCAATCGTCTAGTCTGTGGCGGTTGATATCAAGCGCGACAGAAGCGCATTGATGTGCTTCTTCCGATTCCAAACGCGCAAATCCGAGGCAGGTCCATAGGCCTCCGAGTGTTTGCAGAGGTCTTCTTCGCCACCTCCCCGTTGCATAGATCAGCCTCCGCATCAAAGGGGGGCATTGACGGTACGGAGGCAACAGCCTACTGACGGTCACCCTCACTCATCGGCATCGGATCTGTCAAGCGTCGGTGGAGGTACGTCGCGCATCTCGGTATTCGACACTCCTTTTGACTTGCAGGCGACGTTCCGCCCGCTCAGACGCATCGTGATAGTCCTTGCCTATGTATCAGCATGGGGCGGGCGAACTGGACGGCGTACGGCGGTGATGCTCAAGCGCGCTCAATGCGGTACGTGCGATGTGGCGTCCAAGTCGCGACCGACCGTGGTGGCGTCCAACCTGACGGCGTCCTGTAGTGCGTTCAAGACCTCGTCGCTTGTTGGTGGCCTTAATGCTTGCTTGCACGGTGGCCGGAATGGGGAGGTCGGCCTCGACGTCGTCGGCCAATGTGCCAGTGGCTAACCCTCGCAGGGTGAGGCGGGCGGTGGCGCGTCGTCGATGGCGGTCTTCCGGCCCAGGTAGCGGTGGCGAGATCCAGTGAGGGGATAAGGGGAGCAGCGGAGAACGGGGGGCTGGGGCGAAATGGTATGTGGGGGAGGACAAGGAGCGATACGGGTGTGGGAGGGTTTTATACCTGTGCGCCACAGTTCATACTCCGCCGCGATATTCCGGTGAGCTGCTATTGTGCTACCGCCCGGGCGTGCTTCTAGCTTATTCTTTTACTCCTTCTAGCCTCGATCGACCGGCTTCGCGAATGTGCCCGTCGAAGGGCTGGCTGAGGCTGACCGTTCGGGCGCGAAGGCG